>VYZR01066261.1:40333-50514 GCA_013400675.1 Oxylabes madagascariensis
AAAGGATGAGATCTCTCCTCTCTCCACACAATCCCTCCCACATTTCTCTCCAATAATGAAAGAAAACAGAATTTCCTGCTCTGCATGCACCACCTCTCCAATTTCTCTGTGCTAGCCAATATTCCCACCCATTTTCCAGGGCAGGGATGCTGGGAAGGGCATTTTGTTGTTTTCCATCCAGGCAGCTCCTGCTCCCTCCCCAGTATTCCAACTCCTTTCCTGAAATCCCTCTCTCACTGCACTCCCGTCCCCCTCAGCTCTCCTTTTCCCATTTTCCTGCCACCTCTGGCTCTGTTCAGTGCTCAGGATGGAGAAAATGCTTTTCCAGGCTCTGCTATTCCATCTCAGGAAATATTTCCAAGCCACCTCTGCACCCTGCAATCCTAAATGGATCTCCCTGCTTCTGCCCCCTGCCCTTTATGACCAGAAACATTTTGGGGTGAAAAAAGAGAGATGTCATCCTTTGGAGAGCCTAATCCCTTCCCACAGATCTTTCCAAGCCGTAAAAACAAAGTCTGCCTGACTTTGAGAACTTCCCCTCGGCACAAAAGCTTCTTCCAAGGGTTTTAATTGAAGCCATGCACCTATTTGGGTTACAAAGTCCTATATTTAACTTGAATGGAATAATTTCTTTTCTTGTATTTAACCTTTGATCAGCTGCCTACCTTTGAACTCTGGATATCGATCCCCTCCTTGTTATCCTTGTCCCACTTCTCCTGGAGCTCTTGCATAACCTCAGAAATCAAAATAAAATTCTCTCTTTGCTGAAATAACTTTTTTTTTATATATTTTTTTTGTTCACAGAGATGGCTTTACTTTTGTTCTTTTGGATTTTTTAATGTAAGCACCACAGAGAACTGGAATACAATAATGAAGATGTTTGTACAGTTTTCAATCAAATTCAGCACTGGGGGAATGTGTGGTTGCACAAACAATAAAAATTTAAGGAAAACTCAAAACTCAGCATAACTTTAAAAAATAACATTAAAAAAAATCTTGTCATGGTCTGAATTTTCCTTTTTGTTTTTTTTTTGGTAAGACTTAGAATGTTCTAAATGATGTAATTATCTTGTTTCAAGTGCTTGCATTAAATGATTTGGTGCTCTAGAGTGAGGCAGGTAAAAATCTTCCTTATTGATATTTGTTTCTAAAAGAATTCCAAAGAGAGGAGTGAATTCCTCACTCGGAGTGCACAGACAAACAAACTCTCATCAATCCCCTTGTGCCCAAATCATTTCAAACTACTCAAATCTCAGTGATTTATAAATCCTGTGCCACTTGCAGGCTTGGGGCACATCCAAAGGTGGCTTTTCCCTTTCTTTCCTTTTTCTTTGGAAATATTTCCCTTCATTCCACATCCCTCCCCACTTCTTTCACTGTCATGTCCCAGATGGAAAGTAAATACTTTCTTACCTAGGGACACAGAGAAATAAAACTGGTTTTAGTAAGCCCAGCAAAAAGCAAATCCTACACCAACACCTCTGCATTTCCTCAGCATTCCTTGGAGCTGGATTTTCCTAGAATTTATGCCAGGCAGGTCATCACTGAAATCTCTGGAATTACACAGATAAACCCACCAGAAGAGAGTTTCCATTTCTTTTCCAGCAAGAGATTTTCCTGACTTGTTTCCCAGAGTTTTCTTTTTCTCCTCTGTGCCCCAAAACCTTCGTTCAGCCCAACACTCCCATTCCTGGACATCCCTTCAGCCCTTCTTGTGCTGAATTTCCACAAACTGAGATTTTGGCCATTTTTTCACTGTTTTTTATGCTTCCCTGCCGTTCAAGGGGTGAGTGTTGCCATCAGGCTGTCACTGGCAGTGTCCCATGCACCAGAGCCCTTCTGAGTCCCTTCCAGCTCCAGATATTCCCTGATTTAAATACTCAGCACCTAGAAATTAGAACCGCTCATTAATATCTTATGAGAATAATTTTGGGTCAGGCTTTCTGCCTCTCGTCATGCATTTTAATGCATTTCTTCTTGAGTCTTCCATTAGAGCTCTGCAGAGGTAATTCAGATTCTCCTTTTGTTCAGTATTTCCTCACAAGGGAATAACAAAAGCTGGAATTCTCCATGTCCTGCAGGATAATTCCTGGGAGATTTTTGTATTTATTGCTTCTAGATGTCAGACAGGGAATTCACTTCCCACCATGCCAAAAGGCAGATTTATGAGGATACAAATGCATCTATGGGTCAAAATGAAATATTTTTTTCCTTAAATAAAGGTGGAGCAAAACTAAAAGAAGCTTTTAAAATAATGACAAGGCAGTGAAGATGTCTAATTTTAGGTTATGTATTTCCAACATTCAAGTTCCATACTGGGGAATGAATCAGAACTTTTTTTTTGGTTGATCTGGTGTAGAAAGAGCACCTNTAGTAGCACATGTGCAGTAGCAAGGTTAAAAACGCTACATTCTGAATATCTGGGTAATTACCTTCAAGAATGAGGACAAAATAAATGCTTATTTTCCTGCAGTGTGATTTTTTATAATTTCTAAACACGTTTTTGATTTTTTTTTTTTTTTTTATTATAAAAAACCCTTGAAAGCTCTCAGCTGTTTTCAGTATCCTGGAAAAGTAAAAGTAGCAGCTGTGGACTTATTACAAAATGAGTATGAGAACATCTTACAAACATTCTCGTTACAAAATGAGTGTGAGAGCATCTTCAGGTGCTCACCAGAGGTAGCACCGAGCATCTGCTGCAGCTGCAGACGTGACGGTGCTGCAGCAAATGCACAGAATTTTCCAAGCAAACAGCAGCAAGGGATGTTTTACACGTAGAGGAAAAGCCACGCGAGTCCCTCGGCGCCTCTCCTGCAAGGATCACATTTCTGTTCTTATTTACTTTAGAGGTACCTCATAAATATTTAATTTAACAGGGCCCACGGAGCACAAACGAGCACAAGGCGACCCAGGGGTTTCACTGGCAGGGACAATTAAAGGTTTGATGCCATCCTGCTGGAAGAGCAGGGACGGGAAAATGTGGAATTCCAGACTCGGTAATGTTGGAAAAGACTTTTAAAATCACTAGGTGCAACCATGACCTGGCACCAACACCACACTCCCACTGAGCCATGGCCTTGAGTGCCACATCCAGAGCTTTTCTGAATAATTCCAGAATGGGAACTGAGCAATTCCAGGGATGGAGACTGAGCAATTCCAGGATGGGAACTGAACAATTCCAGAATGGGAACTGAACAATTCCAAGACGGGGACTCCACCACTGCCCTGAGCAGCCCCTCCCAATGCTTTACAACCCTTCCCATGAGGGAATTTTCCCAAATATCCAATTTAAACCTCCAGTGNTTGAGCAATTCCAGGGATGCGGACTGAGCAATTCCAGGACAGGGACTCCACCACTGCCCTGAGCAGCCCCTCCCAATGCTTTACAACCCTTCCCATGAGGGAATTTTCCCAAATATCCAATTTAAACCTCCAGTGGCCCAGCCTGAGGCCATTCCCTCTCCTCCTACCCCTGTTCCCTGGGATAAGATCCCAAATCCCCCCTGGCTGTCCCCTCCTGGCAGGGAGTTGTGCAGAGCCAGAAGTTCCCCCTGAGCCTCCTTTTCTCCAGGCTGAGCCCCTTTCCCCGCTCCCTCAGCTGCTCCAGCCCATTTCCCAACTCCATTCCCTTCCCTGGATGTGCTCCACCATGAGAAGAGAGATAAGGAGGGACAGGCCAGGTGGAGCCTCCCAAAATCCCAAACTCGACATCCCTGAATCCCAAGGGCACCCTACACCCCCAAACCCCTTGCAGCTCCTCAGCAGGGTGGGAGGGATGATGCTGGGAGTGCATCCCCACGGCCACGAGCAGGGGAGCAGCATCAAGAGCTGCAAATGAGGGGGAAAAAAGTTTCCTTGTAGTCTGTGAAAAATATAAAAACTGGGAAAACTTCTCCTGTCTTTATTTTTTTTCTTCTTTTTTAAATGCTAAGTCACAGATTTTAACAACAAGGGGGTAAAAAAAAAAAGAGAGAACATTGTTGTTGAAACCAAAGAATTTCAACTTCCCAGCCTTCTTTATTGTTGTCAACTTCAGAAATTTCCAAAGCCTAACAACATCACTTCTAAAGCACTTGGTCTAAACGAACACCAGATAATGAAAGAACATCTTTTAAGAATATTTCCAGAGACATAAAAACCCCCAGCAAGCTTCCACCAGCGACACTTTTGACAAACGACGCTCCCGAGAAAAAAAAACAAACCCAAAAGGATCTGGGCGCGGAACTAAAGCTGCCGGCGAGAGTGACACTTTCCCTCCTGCTAATTGACAACTTGGGGAAACAAAGCCACAAAAAGAGACACGTTCTGCCGTTCCTCTGGTGCCTGGAGCCTGTCAGGAGCCGGGATCAGCCGCGGTTTGATCTCCGGCAGCGCGCGGAACGAGAGGAGGAGCAGCAGGGATCTGCTGCCAGGGCTGGCGGCACCAAGGCAACCCAGGTGTGTTTGAAGGCCCACAAGGAGCTGGCTGAAAATGCAGGACCTTTAATGTTTTTGGGGCTCTGTGGTTTCTCATTGAAGAGCTGGGCAGGTGTAGCCCTTGTGGAAAGGAGACAGGAAAGAATTGCTCCCACACACTGAGTCGTGTCGGAAAAGAAGGAACTTTATTTACATCTTTGACATTTGATAGAATTCCAAAGGTGACAGTGGATTGGAGGGTGGAGCTGCCACCCCTCCAACACACTGGTCAGACCAACAGTCTGTCAGCTCTCTCCTCCTCCATGAAAATATGAAAACAAACCATTTGTTGATACTTAAAGTGTGGGAAAACTCCTGGTACATAAAGAAAACAATTTTCTCAGAAAGGCTGTGCAGGCAACATAGCCCTGATTTAATGTTTTGGTTTCTGGGAATTCTTTTCCCAGGTGATTTTCTGTAAACAAGAGAAATGTTTTTGCAACTGTACCTATGTTTATCCATTCTTTCTCACAGGAGAGGTTTCTCAATGAACATCTGTTTTAACCAATGTGATTGAAGAGGTTTGCCTTTGTTTCACCAATCAAATTGGTCTGTGTAAAATGGTACAAAAGAGAGGGACATCTCAAAAATAAAGGAGTCATTTTACAGCCTTCTGATCGAGAGTCTCTGTCGTTGTTTTGTGAACAACAGCGATAGGCAGGGCTGAATCTGTTACAGCCAAGTGGGGAGAGACTTCAAGCTGGGAAATTGTGAGGGTGAGGTGTTGGAGGCACCACCCAGCCACGCTGGATTTGGGACAGTGAACCACATCCAGGAGTTCTGTTTGGAGAAAAATCCAGACATTTTGGCTAAAAAAATTGTTCAAGGCCAGGTTGGATGGAGCTCTAAGCAACCTGGGCTATGGAAAGTGACCCTGTCCGTGGCAAGGGTAGAACGAGAGGAGCTTCAAGGCTCCTTCCAGCCCAAACCATTCCATGATCCTGTGATTCTGTTGATTCACTGGTTTTAAAGAAATCCTAAATTGTTTTTAGTAATAAATATTACATTTTCTCCTAAAAAAGGGGATTTTCTTTTTTCTCAGTATTCTGAGATCAGTAATTATTTGATGTGCTTCCTACCGAGCTCTCTATATATTAAATAGATTTCTATATATTGATCCTGCTATTATAGCTGCCAATACCTTTTGTCTTGTGCAATAGATATGGAAAAGATTGAGCATTTTATTAACCCTTTTTAAATTCATTCTCTATGCAATCAGGGACCAGCCTTAGGTTTTATACTGGGAATTTCAGCTGAAATGATTACAAATCGCATGAAAAGAAATTCAGGATTTAACAGTTTCTCTTATCAGGTATTTTTATTATAATCAGAGATCCTACAGCATCCAGATTAGATGCTCTGCTGCTTTTTTTCCCTTTAACTTAGCAATAATCCTGTGTCTACCTGTACCAAGAGGGCTCTTAAAATTCTACCTTTACATGCAAGAACGCTGCTCGGGTGGCTTTTTCCCCCCACATTTTTATTTCTCTCTCACATAAAAACCAATCCTCCGTGAACTTACCACCAGTGAGGCCAATAATAGAAAACAAAATGCACTGATGGAGATTTTAGTGCCGAGTTTCATGCTACAACCCACCCTCATGGCTTGGTTAGAGGGGCAATAAAATCTGCCTTGTTTAGGCAAAAGCTGACACTTTCTTTTTTCTCTGACTCTCTGAAGGCTGGGCTGAGGAGTTTGGATGATTCTGCCATGAGAATGATGAGAAATTTTAAAGGAAAAGGCCAGCAGACGTTATATTTTGCATCAAAAAATAATGTATGGAGCATTCAGGTTTGTTATTTGGAATAGTGATCATACAATTTAGCAAATTATTAAAAATAATGACAGTTGCACACCAAATTCTGGGCATTTCCTCTGCAGGCTCAGCCGTGCTGTGTTTTATTCCACTTTGCAGAGAATTGTGTTTGGTCTCCTGCAGCAAGATTAGCATCAAATATTAATAGTTTTTTCCCTATGCAGAGTCAGAAGATGGGAAGTGTTTGACTGTTTTCCATCATTTTAATAAACTGTTCTGAAAATAAAGAATTATGGAGTGTCTGAGGTGGTGAAAACATTGCACTGGCAGTCGAAAAAATGAGTCCCAATTCTGTAAATTCCAACAGAGAGCAGGTCCAGAGGACTGATGCAGGAATGTTGGGGTTCTCCAGGTACAAATGCACCTCGTAAATCTTTGTATTTCCCTAAATACCAGAGTACTTCAGACATTTTTTTTAACCCTTTCACCCATTTCAGAAGTTCTGCGGGAGGCAATTAACAGGAAAGAAACCACCTTGAGGTTTGGGCACATTGTTTTGAAACGCCACCCACAGAAGTTCACGAAGATCTCAAATAAATGAGGAAAATAAAATCCTGTCTTTCAAAAAGGAGATGGGCAGAGCCTGTCATTCAGCAGGAACTTGTTTGCCTTCGCTGAAAATTCAAAATTTTGCTCTTTTAGCAGGAATTGTTGACTTTGAGAAGGGGAACACATCAGGTACAGACTCATTTCTCGTGCATAATACGGGTAGGAAGGAACTCAGCCTCCAGATCCACCTGGAATTCTGGGGGTAACTCTGCGTCACCTCTAGATCTCATCACCTCTTTCCTTTTTTTGGGTGCATCTGAAGGCAACCAGAACAAAGTTCCAACAGTTCCAATTCCTCAGAAATGTGCATTTCCCTCCCGAAAGGCTTTTAAACAAGAGCTGACTGCAGGAAAAAAAAAGACAACGGCTCCGTAAGAGACGAAGCCGTTCCTTCCATAACATTTTAGATCGAATTAATGATTTAGTGAGTACAAGTATTGCTGCTATCAGACTTCCACAGCACTTCCAAAAAAGAAGTAGATGGCTGGAAAAAAACCTGTGGGGAATTATTGCTCACACAGACGCGGCGGAACTGAGTTACAGCTCTCGCCAGCGACGAGAGCAATAAAGTCTGACGAAGATAATGCAACAAACATAATGGTTTGCTTTGCATCTTAAATAGATAATGAAGCAACCAGAGGCAATAGATCCAGCAGTTGCTGCGCTCAGGGCTCCATAAATAACAGCTCAGAGCAGTAGGATTTACGGCGCTAATAAAGTTAAAAGATGACCGAATTCCGGCGCTTTCACTCGCCCCACTGGTGATGTTCTCCCCGGGAAGTTGGGGGGGTCACTGCCAGGAGCAAGGCAGCAGCAAAGTTTGGAATAGCGGGGCCAAACACAAGTTCGAATTGTGTTTTGTGGCTAGGGAGAGGGCATCTTTGGGAATTGTGAGTCCAGTGCTCCCAGAGCAGGTCCCTTGGGAGCGTTCCTTGTCCCTCCACAGCTCCGAGCCACAGGAGAAGGCTCCAGAAACTTCTCCCTGTCCTGATCCACATCAGCCTCGATGATTCAATGACTTTATTCTGTGTTTCTGTTGGAGTGACCCTTCCTGGGGTTCCCCTCACCTCCTTTTATCTGCTCACACTGCTTCAAGCTGGACAAAGCTCCCCAGCTGCTCCAGCCGCAAGAGATCAGGCAGAAATAGAGCATTTTAGAGCATAAGAGCAAAAATAATTTCTCCTGACGTAGGAATGTGTCTCAGGAAGAGAAGGGAAGCAGAAGTTGCCCAGAAGTTGCAGATTCATTACTCCAAGTGTCCCAGGCCGGGCTGGATGGGGCTTGGAGCAAGCTGGGATCGTGGAAGGTGTCCTTGTCTGTGGGACTGGGGGATCCTTGAGATCCTTTCCAACCCAAACCGTTTTAGGATTCAGTCTGGAGAGGGATGAGCTCTCACAACAACGAGGTGGAGATAAACAATCACCCAACAGCAGCTGGGGCCCAGGCTGAAATTAAACAATCTTACACTTAAATGTTCCCTTTCTATTCCCACCAAGCAAATCCCCTTGACATAATTTAATTACACCTAAGAGGACATTACACCTCAGCAGAGGCAGGGAATTCTGAGAACGCTGTGTCAGGGCTGATGACATTATCTGAGCCACTTTTGATGGGATTAATGTTGTTTGAGGGAGCTGAGGAGAATTTTGCTGCACGAGATAGAAAAGCAACAGAACAACAGGTCCGGAGGGTGAACACGGCTCTTCCAGGCAGCGGCCGATAATTATGAAATGTAATTATCCTTGGAGTTTCTCAGGGAAAAGAGCAAGGCTTGATAAACATTTTAGCACATTCTTGCTGTTAGGAGGGAAAGAAAAGGGAAAAAAAAAAGGACATTTCAAGGAAATTAAAAACCTAAAGCAGCAGGTTTGAAATAGTGAATGCTGGGATTTGACAGGTCATTTAAATACGTGAAAATGTTATTTAATTCATGTAACCTAAAACTGTACAAATAAAAGTAAATAAGAGGAGAGAGGATTATCTTAGAGATGTGTGGGTGTGCATGTAGGATGGGAATTTTAAAATCCAGAACAAATCAGTGGCTAAACCCCACACAGAGGCCCTCTCTCCTTGCTCAGATCCATCCCATTCCAGCAGGTCTAGTATGGAGTGGATCCAACCCAGGTACAATTTTCTAAACTTTTCCTAATATTCTGAACAAAATTATATAAAAAACCCCACATAGGAAAGGAATAAGACAAAGAATCCTATTTTTTCTATTCCCCTTTATTTTTGCACTAAATTGTGTGTAGCTCACACTGACATTGCCCAAATGGATTTAAAATTTCTTTTCTATTATTAATTGTGAAAAGCAGACCAATAATAGAAAAGAGTGGCTGTGACTGCCAAAATTACTAAACAAAGTGGATAAAGCAGCAAAATGTTTGTCCACTCTTTATGACTTACTTTGACATAAATTTTTTGCACATAGCAAAGAATAAATAATATAAGCAATGTGCTCCCTCTCCACTTCTACCTACAGAAAAAATGGGATGGGTTTTGCTGAGGACTCTGAAAGCACAAAGAAAGCTGTAAAGAGAAATATTTTAAAGAAAATATTTTTAATAACTCTATTTTAAAATATTTTTAAGTATTGTTTTAAAATAACTGCCATTGGAGATACAGTTCAATTCCAGGAAAGGGGATTCCTCAAAATTGTTGCCAGATGTTGTCTCAAATTCTAAAATTCTGCTCCTTGGCATCATCCCAGCACTGTGCCTCCACCTCATCCTTCTCCAGTTTAGGACAGGTGTTGTGGGGCCAGAAAAGTGTGATGCTGCAGAAACAGATGCGCTACAAAATGTGCAAATCTGGAGCTGCCTGAGCTGGCATCCCCTGCCTTTTGTCACTTCCAATCAACATTTCCACGTGTGGTTCTGCATGGCTGGATCTGTTTCCGACAGAATTTTGCATAAACGGCGAAGAACATATGGAATTTTGATTCCAGCAGATCAAAATCTCGCAAGGCAATCAAGGACGGATTAAAAACATCCTTTGTGAGGTTCATCAGGAGTGACTGGGGGATACATCCAAGTGTGCATTTTTTGTCATTTGGTGTCCCCCTCAACAACAAAACCCTCCCAGCTGTCAACGTGTCAAGGTGTGTTGGCTTCACATTGAGCAAGGGAAGGCAAAACCTTCTGGAAGAGCACAAGAATAGAAATGCTGCAAGAGAAAAAGAAAAGTTTGGCTTACCAGATATTTTTTTTCAACATTTACTCAGATCAAGCCTCCAAAAATAAAGATGTCTGCCTTTCCCAGTAAATTAGCCTCAGCCAGGGATTCTTGTCAGATACATACATTACATAAAGCCAAAAAAGAGTCTTAAAAATAGAAGAAAAATAAATAAACCAAAAAATA
>VYZR01066273.1:6002-24599 GCA_013400675.1 Oxylabes madagascariensis
ATTTTTATTGTTTCCAAATCTAGATTTAAATGCCCCAAGCAACAGATCTGCCGCAGGAAATCATTCCATAGTGTAAGAAATTGTTAAGAAATTATCTTGATTTCTAGGATGGCATTCCTTTGGCCCAGACTTCACCCTCTTTAGACTATCTTATGAACACTATAAAATGGACATGTGGAGTGATGGGAGATGCCAGACTGACTTCTGAATGGTCTGGCTTGACTATGCAGCACCACATTGGTGCCCTGGCTTTAATCAAACCTGCAGTACCCACAGGAGCATGGAGATCTGCCCATTAAGCTCATTAGGCCTCCATCTCAGTTGCAGTCACTGCTCCAGATTTGGTAGAGGCACTCTTTCCAAACTTCTACTCTGCCCCAACAACATCCCCAAGGTTATCTGTGTAGGGACAGTACAAAGGACATGCCTTTGCAGCAAAATGAAATGCAATTGTAGCTGTAATGATTCCTACCTCATTGAAAAGTGTTGTGAGTATCTCCATCATGAGTTTGCAAGGATTTGATAATGGCCTAAAATAAAGACAAGAGACGTCCACAAAAGAAATGTTGAAAACGCTGTACAGGCCAAACACAGCCATGGAAGCAGCAGTCGGACTATTTACAGCATTAAAGGAAACACTGAGCTTCTAGTGATGGAAAGGAAAAGAGGAAGGCTCTTTTCAGAGAGGATTGGAGGTGGCTCCTCTACAGGCAAGGCTTGAGATGTCCCCATACACAGCCAGCACAGCTCCTGCAGTTCTGTGGAACTGTGGTCCGAGGAAGTGGGCACCTTTTGGAGGCACCTACCCCTCAAACTAGACCTGTGTGGCAAATGGGATCACCAGTTCCAGATAACCTGTATCTACCCTGAGCACAAAAGTTTCTTGCCAGCTTTGGCGAAGGAACTCAGCTCTGGGAAAAGGGATTGATACGGCAAAGAAAAAAAACGAGATTTATGAAGTCACTCCCTCTGCAGGGAGATGCAGTTGGTTGAGAGCAGTGCAGAACATATTGTTCTTTGGCTTTGGCATCACTAGGACCATTCTGCCCATTTGCTCTCACCTCCCTCATAATACAGACTGTAGACTCTCCCTATGGGAATCACGAATCAGACTCTTGACTTTTAGCTAATTTAGTGTATTTTCTAGGAACACATCCAGACTTGATTTAAAGCTGTCAGATGATGGGGAATTTAGGTAAGTTGTTCCAGGAGCTAAAAATGCCTATGGTTATGTGTGTATGCTCATTTTTAGGTTGAATTTCGAGATATTCAGCTTTCAGCTACTGTATTTCATCATGGATTTGATCTCTTCTGTTGGGGGGAAAACAACCCTATCCCAGATATAAGTTGTAAATATATCGCACACGGTACTAATGCTGCTTGTAGTAATTCCACTCATGAGAAAAATTTACTCCACTTTGAAAGTGAAATGGGTCTCCTTGTACTTACTGAGTCAGAAGAGTTGATGCACCCTTTACCTCACTGTGCAACAGCTTCCCCAGGTAGCCTTTAATCTGCAAGATGAAAGAGCCTCCAAATAGTGTACCAGGAAATTTACCTGCACAGTGTGATTAAGTCTCAAGTAAATTTCTGTTTGCTAAGTTAAACAGAATAAACCACTTTTCCCCTCCCTCCCCTTTTTGGCTGGTGCAGAAGCTATGGGATGTTCCAAATTCCAGAAAACCCTGATTATCTTCTGTCCAAAAGGCATTGAGTTCTTTCTTTCTTAAGTGAGAAATTGCTAAAGATGTACATTTTGAGATATGCTGCAGACAGGGATTATTATTTTTTTCTACACTACATAAAATAAGGAGACATGAACAGAATGTCTATTAGGAACACATAAAATATGAAAGCATAAAAATCTTCTTGTTGTTAAAGACTTTTATAAGATGCTGTAGGATCGCAGGCTATTTACTCTGACATCTCTGCAAAAGTTGCTGAAGCTGCCAACATTAAAAAAAAAACCTTAGCAAAAACAGTGTCTTTAGGGATTTCTCCAATGATAGTTCTTTATTTATGACTCCATTTAAAAAATTTAACTCAGCACATTTGTTTACTTATGATGGGATTGGCTTCCCCCCACCCCAGATGCCTTTGTAGGGGAACAAAGGAGTGCCAAGAGCTAGCCCTATAGCAAGCAGCCTCTCGGGATGAGTTAGTGCTCTCTCTCCAGCATTTTTCCCATTATGCCCAGGGCAGGGAGAGAGTCACAACCTGGCACGTAGGAAGCTGAGAGGAAATGAATCCCTCGGGCTCCTCCGGGGGGCTCATACCAGCCCTTGTGACAAGTGAGTTCAGTGCTCCTGGATGGGTACAGGTCAACTTCCAGCACTGGAGGTGGCGGGGGGGAGTCCAGAGAAAATTTCTACAAGGGAAAAACACAGCCACAACCTGAATCCACAACAGCCAGCAAACCCTGACCCTTACAGCACCCCCAGCACCCCCAGAATTAACACCCCCTTTTCACCCCACCGTGGATGCAAATCCCTACCACAGCCAGAAAGAGAGGCATGTACCCGCTCCTCACCCCCAGCCAGAAAAACCCCAGGTGATTTGGGAGGAAATAGAGCCAAAGGTGGGAAGGCAAAAACGATCCAGTATGGGACAGGGAATGACAGAGATGTGCTCAGTCAGAAGGCAGCAGATCACCCAAACCTTCATCCAGTCGGATTTCTGCAACAGCTCGTCAGCATGGAAAGAGCTGACTGCCGTCACCATTCTGTGCTTGAAACATCCAGAGATGCTCAAGCAGAGACACCCCAAAGCCTGCTGTTAAAAATTCCTATACCTTAAATACCCTTGCAGTTTGCGGTAGTAAACGAGTGCACATTTTTTACATTAAAGATGGAATGAAAAGGTTTTGAACACGCTGAATTTCTGCCTGGCTGCAGGACTGGATTGTGTTAGAGAAACTTCACAGAGCTTTAAAAGGGATTGTGTAAGGGCAGCCATGCCCCTCCAAAAAATAAATGTCTCTCCGGCCTGAGTTTTGTTTCCCCATTGTCTCCCTTCAGCAGCCCAGTAATCCCAGTGCTTCGCTGTTTTGCTTTGTGCTATTCAGAAGGAAACCCCTTACACAATGAGACCCCTTTGGCACAGGCAGGACATCAGGGGCGTTGAGCTGTGAAGAGCTGTGTCAGTTGTAAGCCCGGTCAGAATCAGCACGGGGTGTTTTTGTCCCAAAAAATTCGACTGAAACAAGGAGGGAAAAAAAGGAAGGAAAAGGGGGAAAAAAAAAAAAATGTAGGGGCCAGAAGAGTATGTGCAGACATCTGAAATCTCGATAATAGTAGGAATGTGCCATTTCCAAGTGCCACTTGCAAGTGCAGCCATATGGATGAGCGAGGGGAGCTGGAAATCCCAGTGCTCACTTCCACAGGCAGGCAGATGCCTCCCAGGCTTGCAAAACCCCTGGCCCCAGGGAGCAGAGGATGCTGAGCCCTGCCCCAGCCTCCCGCAGCCCTGGACGTGCCATCAGGGACAGCACCAGCACACAATGCCCTTTTTCCATCCATCCTCTTGGAGGATGTGTTTTTGCCACGCAAGGGCTGAATGTGAAGCTTGAATGTCTCCTCAGAGCAGGGATGATTTACCATGTTGGAATAAGTCTGTAAAGTGGCTTTTACAGAGCAGCAGGCCTCCAGCCAAGGGGCCTTTTTTTTTTGTACATACTTCTGAATGGCAGAAATTGGCATTCATCTCTCCAGGCAGGTTTCTGAAATGTATACTGTCCTTTAAATGATTCCTTAATATTTAATATCGTGGTAGGATGAAGTCTGATTTTATGGTTAAAAATGTCAATTTTCACAGCTGATTGAACTTGTTTAAATGGCAAGCAGTTTACTTGTATCGAAAACCATATAAACAAATCAACTTATTTACTGACATTAAAAGAAGAGGGTACTTTATACTCCAAAGCCTTTCAGTTTTTGAAACTGAAAATGAGCTCAGATGACTAAGTTCATTTTGCAGTTTCCCCCCCAATGGCAGATTGATTGTAGTTTATAAAACAAGCCCATGTATCTGGCAGAAAAAGGAATTGCTTAAGATGCTAAGCCACCCTTTCAAAAGTTCTCCGTAATTAATTATCAGCTGCTTGCAAGTCCATTCTGTTTTTCCTTTTGTTTGTATTACTTTAATGGTGACTATAACATACATATAATGAGAAAAGCTGTGTCTTATAAACATACAAATAAATCTTAAGACTTTAAGCAGGATTAGGCAAGCTAAAAAAAACCAAAACCCACCCTGAAATCCAGATGCGTGGAATCACAGAATCAGCTTTGTTAATGCATTCCTAACTCTGAAGCCAATTAAAGCATTCATGGACATGAAGGAACCAGAGTTCATACTGGCACAGATTTCCTCTGCCTCTTCATAAAAATAGCTGGAAGATTCATTCCGATGTCTGCGCTATTAAAAGAAAAAAAAAGAAAAAGGAAAAAAAGAAAGGTATTTTATATTGATTCAAGGGATCAGGGAATATAAAGAGATCTGGATGTGGCTGCCTCATTAATTGGTGCAGGGATCTTACCAAAAGTTCTGGTGTATGGAGGAGTTTGAAATCCATCCATTAGAGGGCAATGCACTATCCACAGTGATGTCCTGGAGACAGAGTGGCAGCGGGAGCTTCAGGAGAGGACAAAGAGAAGAGCAGAAGTGATAGCCAAAGAGAAAATCCAAGAAGGAGGGCTTGGGTGGTGCCTGGAAGATGTGCTGGATGACGTGAGCCCAGAGCAAATGCAGATGAACAGACGGTCAGAACATGCAGCACCAGACCTCTGACAACACCTGGCTGATGGCACCTACAGGTTTGTCCTCAAAGGAAGGTAGCCCAGGAGGGGCCTTCTCACAACAGTTGTCAGCAGCAGCTGGGTGACCCTCCTGCAGGATCCACAGGCAACGACCAGTGGGAACTCAGAGTTCAACTGATAACTGAGATCAGTCTTTGATATCTAAAAGGCCTTGAAATTTTGAGCTTGCAAGGGGAACCACTATCTGCCTCTGAAAGCTGAAAACAGCGGGAAAAAGTTAATCTCTACCAAAGTGTTCCCAGGGACATGATGTTTTTAAAGAGCTAGTTTGCCTTCCAGTCCTTACCCCCAGGGCAACTACTGAATTTGTTGTCTGAGGCTACCCCTAAAGCTCCCCCTAAGGACGTCGATTCCCCATCACCTTCCCACAGTGCTGATGGATCTGCTTCTTTGGAGACTTTCCTCGGAGCAGCCCCAAGATGAGGAGGCCAATCCAACCTGCAATGCCTGGAGATGCCCCCAACACCCATCCCAGGCTAGGCACAAGTCCACAGCCCGGCTCAAAACCCTTCCAGGAGACTTCAGCGCTGTGCCCCCGTCCCTGGATGGAGCCTGCAGGGCTGCTCTCAGCAGGCAGCTGGGATGTGGCCTCTTCATTTCAGAAGAAGAGGGTTTGCCCACGTGGATGGCAGCGTGGCCGTGCCACCTGGCAGGGAGATGGGAGGATGGATGGCAGCCTGCTGTGGTTGCTGATCCAGGCACAGCCTAGGGAAGCACTGGCTGGGAGCTCAGGAGCAGCACTGCCAGTCTTGCTCACCAACCACCTTTTCATTGCACAGAGCTCTGAGTGATGGGGCAGAAATTGCTCAGTGAAGAGAGAGTGAAGAAGGCGCTTGGATATCGCTGAGACGGCTGCTTTCAAGAGAAGAGTAATTTGTCTAATATACAATCTGTCACCCTGCATTTGTGCTGGAAAAGTGAGGAGCTGCTGGAAACTAACCACACATATGGTGACATTGCTCCATCATTAGCTTGGGTAGGAGACAAATCTCCCCGCGTGGCTTTGGCATGCCGCACTGCAAACACTTATCTCTTGGGCTCGTGTTAAAGACTGGCCAAGATGGACCCTTCTTTCCACCTGCTTTCCCTCACAGGCTGTGTTGTCACCACACAGCCTCCATCAGGGGATAAATGTTTCTCCTAACTCCAAGCAACTTGTCCCTGGAAAAGTTGACTGGTTACACCGGGGAGCTGTATGCCATATATTCGATGAAGCAAAACCCAGTATATACATGTACGTATAAATCAGCAGTTTTGGCTCTCAGCCAAAAAACACCTCTGGAAGTGGCATCTTCTGTGATATTTTAGAGCGTGCAGAAATCGCCTTCCGGGCAGTTGTGGATATTTCCTCTGGTTCTTCCTTCACTGCAGTGTTTTTTCTAATAACTGTCTCCAAATGGAGCTCTTCCCACTTCCTGGGATTTCCTCAGGCTTCATTTTGAAGGACCAAGGAGGGTGAGGAGTATTTANAAAAATATAAATATATAATATATATTATATTGCATATTTTTATATTATTATATTTTATTATATAAAATATCATCTATTATTATAGTTGTCTATATAATATATACAGAATATATATATACAATGTATATATAACATATATTAGATATCTACATAAAATGTATTTAACGGAGCCTATAAAACAGCGACGCATCCGCCTGACTTCCCGCGAGCCTCGACGCCCCCACGTCAATATTTACTTCCCAGCCTTCTCGCTTTCCTCTGGCATTCAGACGATGGGCCAGCCTCTGCTAAACATTTTATTTATGTTGGGTGTGGCTGAGAGAAGTTTGTGCAGGCTGAGGGACGGTGGTGTGACTGAACACACACCGCCTACAAGGGCGCTCTGTGCGCGGCTCCGGCAGCTGCAGTCGGTCCCAGGTGTGCACAAACACCCTCACACGGCGCTCCGGCCCCGTTCATCTGCCAAAGACAGCAGCAAAGCTTCCAAAAGGGCTGTGGGGTGCAGACCCCACAGGAGAAACCCCTCCCCAAAAGGAGATGTTCAGGAGGGCCAGCTGGCTCCTGCCTCCTTTTGCAACCAGCACATTTTACTTCTGGTTTGGACTACGAGAAGGTGCAAGGGCACGAAACCACTCTGGAAGCAAAATAAACTTCGGGACTAAAAGAATGATATTTTCTTGGAAAAAAGGATGGGGCACTGTGGCCCTGGTTTGATGTTTTGGTTTTTTGGAAATTCTTTTCGCAGGAAACTTTCTGTAGACAAGAGAAATGTTTTCGTAACTGTACCTATGTTTATCCATTCTTTCTCACAGAAAGGTTTCTTGATGAAAGGAGAGGTTTCTTGATGAGCATCTGTTTTAACCAATGTGATTGAAGAGGTTTGCCTTTGTTTCACCAATCAAATTAGTCTGTGTAAAATACTATATAAGAGAGTCATATCTCAAAAATAAAGGTTCACCTTTTCTAGCCTTCTGATGGAGAGTCTGTGTCGTTGTTTGATGCTCAACAGTGACAGGGCACAATGAAGTAAACATAATCTTTCCATGCCACCAGTCTTCCCCAGCCCTGCTCCTTTCCCAAACCACAGGACAGCAGGCTGCCCTGCTGTTTGCCTAGGAAAACCAGCTCTCAGGTCGTTATTCTGATGCACAGACACGCTGCCAGCTCTATGGAGCTGGCTCAACTGCCTGGATCGTAGATGAAATTTTATTCCAATAACACTGAGGCGGGTTTCTCTTTATGCTAATCCCCCAGGCTTCAGGGTGTCACGGTGCAGGGGAAGCACAAAATCATGCTTTATGAGTGTGATCTGTCTGCAGACTCAGTATCACTTCCCTCCCAATCTTACCTGCCACAGTCAGCCAGGGATCATAAATACACCCCTAATGCCATGATTAGCATACGCTCTCGAAAGAAAATTGTGCTTGTAGCAAGAGTCCCCGAGGGCCGGTATCAACAGAGAGACATTACAGAGAGAAACTGGAGATCAGGGCTGAGCTTTCAAGTCCGTGCTCCCTCACTTGGCAATGGTCTCTGCGGAGATTATTCCTGCTTTTATCAGGAACAGACATTGCAAAAGTACTGCACATGTTGACTCTGCTTTGACTTATGGTAAGACCATCTTTTTTGGTGGGGCAATAATCAATGCCGGGCTTTCAGCTCTTCACTAAATCTGACTGAATAATTATAAAAACCCCAAAACCAACCGCCCTATTATTTAGCTTAATATTCTTGCTCTTCTCCATCGGTTTTATAAACCGCTCCTGGCAAAGGGAGCCAACCCTCTTGCCAATTGTGACAAGATAGATTGACAAGGTCCCTGCACAAAGCAAGAAGGACAGATGAAGGAGAGGAGAAAGCAAAGGTGAGGAACAAAACCTAGTCTCTGATTTGGGTGCTTGCCATCTCAAAGTGAGGTCCCATTTTGCACAGCATTTTTTCTAGGAGTAGAGGTAGGCACCTGCTTAGGGGTTTGCAGCTGGGGGACAGTGCCCTGCAAACCCCCCCTAGCAGCCTTGGAGGAGTGTGTGTTTGTCTGCTGCCTGCTCTAACAAGCCTTTGATCTTCCTGAGACTTCTAATGGGATCCAATTGCAGCCGTAATCATAAATAAGTGAAAAATATAAAATAGGTAACAAAAGCCGCATGAATGTGTTGCCACTTGGAGGTTTCAAATTCCTCCCTTACTCAGCGTGATGCACCAAAATAAATGGAAACAGCAGACCTACTGAGGAGGAATAGTGACATTCTGTGGTGCCTGATTTGTGATGCAATGGGGATGCTGGGGGGCGGTGGGGACAAATTTTCACTTTATATTCTGCTCAAATGAGACAAAGATTACAGTTAGGAGTCAAGTACTATCAAATTATTTATTGAATTCTGTTGGGGTGGAGAGGGTATTTGCTCTTTTTTCCAGAAAAAAATATTGATTTTAAGGATGGCTTTGATATCAATTAGGCTCAACATGAGAGACAGGCAGTCACTTTGTATAGGGAATTTAATTAAAAGCTCTGTACTTAGTCAGAAGAGTGTTCTAAGGATAAAATTGTTTTCCCCCTTTGGGTCAATTTTCTGTTATGTTTGTATAATGCAATTAAAGAAGGACACATGCCAAGCAATACTCATGCCTAGTGTAAAACTGTCCATACATAATGACTGACTTCTTGGACTTCCAGTCCACAATAGATTAACAAGTGCTAGCTGCATTTAGATGTGGTTATCTTTAGTTTTATTGCTACAAAAACACGTTCTTACAGGTGCAAAGCTCTTATAAGGCCCTACAAGGACTGCTTAGGCACAAGCAAGGAAATTATGAGAAGAGTGGAATTCTACAAAACTCTTTTCTTTTGAAAATTTGGAAATAAAAACTGACTTGATCTGAAACAGTTGAAGTTCACAGTTATTAATGAGGGGCCCATCTCAGAGCTTGTAACTAAAATTAATATTTAATATAAAATAAGGGCACATAAATGGGAAGATTTTTTGGCAAAGAGCTGTGAGGGGCACAGATCTAAGCTCTGTTTGTTGGCCTGGAGGTGAATCACTAACACTGGGTGCATGAAGGGCTTGCACAGAGATGGTTTTCAGCCCAAGATTTCCCATCACTTCAGTGGGTTTTGGAGCATCTGTTGTCCGGCTGTCCCTGCACAGGAGCTCGGGAAGGACCACAGCAATCAACTGGCAAAAGGCTGAACCAGAGCTGGCCTCGGAGGACCCTGAAGACTGCAGGAGCTGCAGTCCTGTAACTTCTCTGCAGGCTCCTCTTGGCACGCTGAATATGAACACAGGGATTGTGCCCTTGACTTACTTACACACGTGGAAGTTTGGGGCTATGGGTATAGAATCATAGAATCCTACAATTGTTTGGGTTGGAAGGGACCTGAAAGATCATCCATTCCAACCCCTGCCATGGGCAGGGACACCTTCCACTGTCCCAGGTTTTTCCGAGCCCCTTCCAACTTGGCCTTGAATGCTTCCAGAGATGGGATATCCACATCTTCTCTGGAAAACCTGTTCCAGCCTCACTACCCTCACAGGGAAGAATTTCTTCCTAATATCAAAACTAAACCTACCTTCTTTTAGTTTAAAGCCATTCCCCCTTGTCCTATCACTACATGCACTTGATCAAAGTCCCTCTCCAGCTCTCTTGGAGCCCCTTTAAGCACTGGAAGGGGCTCTAAGGTCTCCCCAGAGCTTTTTCTTCTCCAGGATGAACAACCCCAATTTTCTCAGCCGAACTCTATGGGAGAGGTGAATATCCAGCCCTCTGATAATCTCTGTGGACTCTTCTGGATTAGTTCCAATGGATCCATGTTTTCTCTCGTGCTGAGGGTCCCAGAGCTGAACACAGCACTGCAGGTGAGATCTCATGAGAGTGGAGCAGGAGAATCACCTCCCTCGACCTGCTAGCCGCCCTTCTTTTGAGGATACAGTTGGATTTCTGGGCTGCAAGCACACATTGCCTTGATTCTGAATTTATATGATTTTATATATGTATGTGTATATATATATAATATATCTATTATGTGTGCGTATATATATACACACACACATAATATATATATTTTATATATACATATATAAATATACAGAATTCAGATTCCACATCTATATATATGATTCTGAATGCAGTTTGAATACAGCTGGTTTCCTTTTTGCATATGATATTCTTTTCTTAAAAACTGTTTCCATGTCCTCTATTTTAACTCCTTATTAGAGATGCAACAACTGACACTTAAGCCTGGACAGGGGGGAAGGGGTGTCCGAAGCCCTTCTGATTTTCTGGGAAAGTCACAGTCAACTACCTGTTGTTTGTTGGAGGATACACAGCAACTCCAGGCTGTTTCTGCTGTGGGATAAGGCAGGATATCCAGGAAAACTCAGCCCTGCTCTGCTCCCAGTGAAGCTGGTGGGAGACCCTTCAACTCAGCAGAGTCAGAGCAACACTGCAGGATAACTGAGAATCCCGGCCTTAACTTTAGAGGAAAAGGGCAGAGCCAAACACACGCAGGAAAGAAGCCAAAAGAAACTGGCATTGTGGAGGATGATTCCTGCCTTGTGTACTGCAGTGGTTGGGTACTAGGGAAAATAAACACATCAGACAGATCTGTAAACAGAGAGCAGAATCACAGACAGACGCAGGAATACACAGGGCTGATGCCAAACCTGCTGAAGTCAATGAGAACCCAAGGATGGATGTGCCAGATGACTTCAGAACAGGGTCAGGTCACGGAAGGGATGAGGGGAAAGACCCTGCTCATTGGAGTGTCTGCTCAGACGACTCAAGCAGACACTGAGCCTCTCAGAACAACGCACAGACATCTCCTTTATCCTCTCGTGCTCTGCTGTAGCACATGAAATCCTCCTGGAGAGGCAGAAAGCCCACACAAGCCTCCTGCAGCACTGGAACCCTCCCCACACGGCTTGCAGCATCCTCTGCAGCTCCCGTGCTGGAGAGGGTTTCTTTCAGATGGAGTTTATTACGCACGACAAAGCTGGTGTATATTTGCTCTGATGCAATTATCATTTTACAGCAAGAGGCTGCAATTCACTCAGGAGCCTGGCTTCCCAGTGGTGCCCGGGATTTTAGGGGCAGACAGGCAACAGAACACCTTGGGGGATGTTCATCCCTCTTGCCTTCCCCTCCATGTCTGTCAGGAATTTTCAGCCTGTGCTGCACCAACCCCGTTCCCTGGCTGCTACAGCAGCAACAAGTTTCAGGACCCTTTGCACCCTTCAGAGAACGTATGGAGGCTGTGACCCCGCAGGAGGCCCCATGTTCCAAGTGATTTCTCACTTAAATGCCATATGGATATGTCAGCACATGCAGCCTTTTTTTCTCTTCCCCTCCAGTTTCCATCTGCTAAGAGGGAGCTGGACTGTAGGGCTTTGCAAGCAGTAGATGAAAATGTTGAAAAGCTGAAAAAAACCCCACAGTGTTGTTCAGGGGACATAAAAATAATGTTGTTTGTTGGATCTGATTTTCCTGCTGTACACAAGGAAAACGTCTTTCCTTCTCTCCTTGTACCCTGTTCAGTAAATCCTTCAGTCTAGCAGAAGCAGTTGCCTCAGGGACGCTCCCAGACACACACAATTGCTTTGATTTTGGTGGGGCCCTTCCAAACTTGGCCCTTTTGAGAGCAGAAATGTGGCTGGTTCACTGGCTTCCACTGATTTCCCCGGAACCAAAGGCTAGCCTGTTGTTCTGGCTACACAGAACAACACTAACCTCGCAATTATTAATATTCTGATATTTTTTTCAAGTCCTATAATCATTATTTGCCCTCACTTGGGTTATTTCACAAAAAAGGTGGACATCTTGGCATCAGACTTACTATGCTTTCCCATCATAACATGGGTCCTGAAGCAAGCTTAAGCCATGGATCGATGACACACCACTTCTGGCTTTGGGGTCAAAGTTCTGGATCTAAAAGACCATGTGGCATAGAGAATTGCTTTGGTAAGGGGCTTATTAGTTGTTCAAAACTATTCAGAGATTCACCCCATTGGAGGAATTGTTGTGTTGTTTGTCTTCCCACGGTAATGTTGTCCCATTCCTGCAAGTTCATGGCAGGTATGTGGTTACCCAGACTCAGGTCTGTAGATGTGTCTGATCTGGTCTTGCAGAGACCTGACACTAGGGATCATGGAAGCGTGATTTTACATTTGCAGCAGCAGAGTTCCCCTTCATAAGATGCCCTTCCAGCATTTTGAGTTTCAAATATTTTGTAAAAGGAGAGGTGTGGGAGCAGGGGCAGCACCTGAAGGCATTTGCAGCCGAGTGCACTTAACCAACCTTAGAAATGAAGGAAAGTTGAGCAGATTTCTAATGACAGGCAATATGCTGGGAGATAAAAGTGTGAGATGATCCACTGCCACCCAGACTGCACTAACGAAAGATGCCCATTACTCCCCAGAAAGAAGAGACTCATTTATCCAATCATCATATGCAGGTAAAACAGCAAAGGAGGTTGCACAAGACAAAACAGACCAGCACAGAAGCCCTCCCTCATGGAATAAAGTTCAGCAATAAAAAAGGAGCATTGTGTACATGCTTTCAGTGCCCTCTAATCAGAGATCTGGCTAAAAGGGAATACTTTTCGCTACCAGCAGCCCTGGGAGCTAGAAATTCCCACGATGGTCACTGGGTGTTAGAGGTTAGGGCTGACTGGTGGGAAGCAGCACCAACAGCCTCATCAAGCACTGGGACCTGCCCTACCCTTCCCACTCCTCACTGCTGGGCTCAGCTTTAGCCCTGCTGCATGGAAATGCTCCCTTTCACATCCAGCCCCCATCCCATTGATGGGAGAACAGATCTTTTTTCCTATTTAATTCCTCCACACACACAACTCCACAGAACTCACCCTTTCAGTGTGGGATGTCCCACTCTGGGGGATGGAGCTGCTGACACACAGGTGCTTGCAGTGCCCAGGCTGCACCTCTCCAACCATTCCCCCAATACTCAGACCATTTCTGCTCCCTGAGCCTGTACCAGCAAGAACAGAGTTACCCTCCTTGGAATAACTGGGAAACCAACACTGAAAAGAAAGCCCAGTCACGCTGTTTTAAAAAGCCACATTTCTACCAGACTCACACGCCAGCCTGTGTATTGTGTTCCCTCTTTCTGCTACCCAGTAAGGAATCCTGCAGAGACAATGATGGTCCCTGTGTCTCCAAGTGGTGCAGCTCCTGCTGGCAGCAGCGCTGCATCCAGCACCCAGCAGAGCACCCTTCCTGCGCCCTGTACCCACCACCCATGGAGGCTGAGCCCCCCCAGCTCTGCTGCCTCCCCCTGGGGGTCACACCAGCTCCTCACCCCAGCACCAACCTCTGAGCTCCTCATATGGAGCTACAGAATCCCTCTGTCCTCCTCCAAGCCTGCAAGGATGGTGTTGGGAAACAGCAGCAGGCCCTATCCAAGCCCACGCAAGTCAATGGGAGCTCTCCCATTAAATTAGGTCCCCAAGGCATATGCCTCAGTGGCCAATAACCTTTTAAATGAATTGCTTTCCTCTGCTGGTTTCAGGAGGCCCAGATAGTACAGTTATTTCAAAAGACACTGCTACAGGCATGATCTTAACATTTAATTACATAACATTTTAATAAGTGCTCGAGAGCATTTGGATATGTCTCCCACCCTTTCTGATTCTGCCAGGTTTGTTTCTCCTAAAAAAAAATTTGAGCAAACTGTGCAAACCGGGGTCTGGTTCTTTCCAGCTACTAAGATCTCCTTAAATTTCCCCAATGAGTACAGACTCTCTGCAATAGACAGATCCTCATTCATTTTGGGAAGAAACTGGGACGGAGAGAGTGGAGAAGAAGAAAAGACAGAGAGGGAAAAAAAGGAGGCTTATGTTTCAAAGATCACTAGAGGCCAAATATTCTCAGGCACCCCGGCTTTTACAGAGAAATCCTTAACAGTATAAAAATGGAAACACTTCAAAGATAAAATAAATAATTTAATAATAGTCTGCTTCTCCAAAGGGTTTTGAACAAGTTTTAGATTTGCCAGTGAATGTTTCCCTTAGGCTGTAGGCCAGTGGAAAAAAAAAAGACACAGTGTGCCTCTTCTTTCATAAAATGTACTTTGTGTTATTTTATTTCTTGATAAGATTCAGAAACAATTCTTTCCCCTCTCACCCTGCCTTCATAGAAAAAAAAAAAAAAAGTTGGGTTGTGTTTTTGGTTTCTTTTTTTGGGAAAAGCTAAGGATTGTACAGATGCAAGTGATCTCTTACATACAACACACAATAAAATAATTGTTGAAATAGATCCAAACACGTCCAGATTGCATATTTTCCTTTCTGGTTGTCTCACTCATAATCACCCACTGAGAAGAATATCAGATTCTTTAGCCAGGTGTGTTTAAGGGGAAGCCATTTGAGGACCCCAAGAGCCTTTTGTGTAATTGAGAGTATTTATGAGCAAGATTCTGCAGTATTTATAGGCTTGTAAGGAAAATGCAAAAGAGTAAACTGTGGCATTAGTGGTTGTAACATACTTGATAGGTCAAAGAGGCTGCTATTTAAGTAAAAAAAATCATTTTTTTGGCAATCACATGAACAGCAAGAAGGACTGAGCTGCATTAATGTCCTCTTCAGGCACTACATTACTTGGCCTCTACATTCTACATTGTTTCATCTCAGTTTAAACTCTATTCCTTGCAATTATTTACAAGTTAAAAAGGATGAGAGGTTGCCTTGGTTTTTGTGGCTGGATGCTGTGTTTTTCTCGTCTTCACTGACAAGTCTAGCCTTTAGAAATCCCAGAACCCTGTATCAAAGTATGGAGCAAGGAGGGTTGCCCTCAGTAGAGTAGGATCAGGTTAGGGAACACTTGAAATATCTGAAAATACAGAAGTCCCTGGAACCTCGTGGTGTGCACCCAGGAGCACTGAAGGACCTGGACAAATGTCACTCTATATTATTTTTGGAAGGTCATGGCAACTGGGATTTGTTCTTGAGCACTGGAAGAAAGCAAATGCCACCAAGGTCTTCAATACAGTCCAGTCATCCCTGCCTTGATCCTTGGGATGATGATGGAGCAAATCTTCATGGAAGCCTTTTCCAAACATTTACAGAACAAAAAAGGTAGTGGATAAATACCTAATGTGGGATGTACAGAAGATGAAACCAGATTCTTCTCAGTGCTGTCCAGGGGCAGGACAAGAGGCAATGGGCATACATTGAAATACTTACCACTTCTTTTAAATTAAATAAAACCTTTTTTACAGTGAGGGTGGTCAAACATTGAAACAGAGACTGCGTGGCAGAGATCCTAACCCTCAGCTGGGACAGGTCCTGGGCAGGCTGCTCCAGTGCCCAGTCCTGGGAGGGGGTACACTGTCCCCACCCTGTGCAGAGAGAAGGAAAGACATTTTCCTTGTGTACATCCCCTCTTCACTGGATGCAGGGAGCTCTCTCTCACTAGAAGAGGACCAGCTGCTTCTGTGGTTTGGGGCTGTGGTGCAGACTCCAGCAATGATGATAATAAAACCGGTCCTTTCCAATGATTTCACCACCTCTTTATTTTAGTCTGTGGGTTTTCCCATGTTATCTGAGCACAGATGCCTCTGATATCTTTTCCTGATCTGTGACCCTGTCTGTATTAACCTCTTCCTACCCAGTGGTTTTCTTTACCAAGGTGTGTTTAGACATGTCTGGGAAGTATAAATCTTAAGCCACATTAATATACATATACCCAAATTCAAGGATGATAGTGAGGTCCATACTTAGTCCAAAAGACAGGAGACCAGAGGAAGGGAAGTGATGAACGATGAACGATGAACAAAAGTCAAAATATGTCCCTTGCACCATAACCCTTTCTACACTTTTCCATGGGCTGCAGCCTTGCATTCAGCATTATGCAGATTGCCTTTGAACAAGGTTGTTGCAAATGGGATGCTGAGAGTGCAGGAGGGTCTTCCTGCAGGTATCCAGTCCCTCAGTGTTGGAGGAGCCACAGCAGGAGACTCACAGGTTTCCTGATGGCAGATTTGAGAAGGGAGAGGTGGTATTATGGCAAAAGCAAATGAGAGTGCTGGTCTAAGAATTTGGGTAATGGCTTGACCCTCTTGAACTAGCACAAATCAAGGATTATTCTGTTGCCATCCAGTGAGTTATGTGGCTGTAAAACTGGTACAAGTGGAGAAACAAGCTCTACATCTTCCTGACGCTGTGTCAGTAAAAAACATTTTGACTTATTTTGTCTGTGCCACCCTGATATTTACCACCGTAACTGCTTCCTTTGACTTTTTTTATTACTGGTTCACTTTAATCTGTTCTATATAGATACACAATATTACCTTTAATGTGCAAGATCATCCTTCGGTCAACACATCATTCACCGCCAAGATTTGGGCAAAATGGAGAATTTTCACTTCTCCTTTTCCTGTCTCCTGCTTCCTATCAAGCATGGGATGTACATGGAGATGACATACTGGACCCGATCCTCATCCTTGTTGCAGCCTTGGCATTGATCTGGATTTACACAGATGTAGCAGAACTGAACTGAGCTTGCTGTCTGTCTCTTTTTCATGCACACACATCACGATTCAGGATTTTGTTCTGACTTCAAAGCAGATGCAGGATGTAGATTAATATGCTCTACCTCAAAGGAAGTTGTCACCAGGCACACAAAGTACTTCTTCTTTTATGATAACTCATAATTTATCAAAGAAAATCAAATCAATTTGTTGGTAAAAGAAACATGTTTTTCATGAATTTAGACCACAATGAAGGTTTCAATAACAAAGCAAGAGAAGGATGAATTAATCAGACTTGGCATCTAACACTTAGTGGAGGAAGAGCAGAAAGCTCAGCTGGAACATTTATTCTCCTGGGAACTCAGTCCCCAGATGGCAGCTTTGTCCCCTGGTGTCACTCGCCCTCTCCTCCCATCTCCCTGCTGCTCTTTGCCCTCTGAAGATCAATAACTGCATGGGGTGGATGTAAAACTCGAGTACATCCTGGTGCAAATGACTGCTTGGGGTACAGGTCACTCACTGGAGATGGAGCCAGGAGCTGATCTGTGCAGAACAGTCGATGTTTCTGTGATTCCAGGGTGGTGTCCCTCACCACAGGCACAAAAACGAAGGCCAATTTCATAACATACCCAGAAGTTGTCCCTCAAAGCTGGGCAGAGTTTTTCTCTCACTTCCCAGTGTTTCAGACTCAGGGTTTCCATTAGTGACCTCTCTATTTAGCTCAGAATCGAGGAACTCTCCGCAAACACAAAACAAACAAAAAAAGCTGGGAGAAGAAGAATAGGACAGATGACGCCATCAAATGAAAGGAAGAGCAGAGCAGCATCCCACAGCTTAAATGGAAAGGTGATAGCTAAAATAGTCACGTCTAGTACACATCCAACCCCGGGGCTGGATCCCAAGGGACATTGTGTGCAGACAGACAATACAAAGATTGTTATGAACAAGGATTACTTCACCACCTCCTGCAGCCACTTCAGAAGAGAGCTAAAGGTAAAGCTTGAAAAGGGCCTGGAAAAACTGTAACACGTCTGAGGGCAAAAAGTGTTATATTTATAAACCAACAGAACTGAAAGCGCTGGAGCTGGAAGAAAGATACCAAGTCCCAGTCCCAGGGCAGGTTCAGGTAGAGCTTAACTATCCCTGATGTTTTTTAACCTGCTTTATTTTAACCTCTAAACTCTCCAGCAGTGAAGATGCTACACCTTCCCCAGCTTTTTTTGTTTGTTTTGTGTTTGCGGAGAGTTCCTCGATTCTGAGCTAAATAGAGAGGTCACTAATGGAAACCCTGAGTCTGAAACACTGGGAAGTGAGAGAAAAACTCTGCCCAGCTTTGAGGGACAACTTCTGGGTATGTTATGAAATTGGCCTTCGTTTTTGTGCCTGTGGTGAGGGACACCACCCTGGAATCACAGAA
Organism: Oxylabes madagascariensis; assembly: GCA_013400675.1. Classification (NCBI taxonomy): domain Eukaryota; kingdom Metazoa; phylum Chordata; class Aves; order Passeriformes; family Timaliidae; genus Oxylabes; species Oxylabes madagascariensis. The sequence continues at coordinate 24,189 of VYZR01066273.1, forward strand.
ACATCGACTNTGGCTGTGCCAAGGGTTTAGTGACAGCCTCTTGCCACATAGGCAGTGATCTGGAGCTGCAGAGGAGTGGTATGGGGAAGACAAGATGCTGTAATTTCAGCCAGGGCCTGGAGCAGTTTCTCTCCCCTTCCATGATGATAATCACTACTGTGCAATTCTTAACTTTAGGCAGCAATAATAAGGCCAAGATCAGTTCTGTGCCAAGATCAGTTTTGTTTGTTTTTAAATGGGAGTTCAAATCTCCTCGCTATTCTCCTTCTGCAAGATCAAGCCTGCTGATTGTCTTTCACTTGTCTGGGCTTGGGACTCCAGCCATTCACTTTTTGGTTCCCCAGTGCAAGTTTCTAGTCTGTGATTATTTGTGGCAAGTCTTTATTCAAAAACGTCCACATTTACACATAG
>VYZR01066281.1:31504-63567 GCA_013400675.1 Oxylabes madagascariensis
TGGACGTCAGGAAGAATTTTTTCACAGAAAGGGTGGGCAGGCATTGGAAGGGGCTACCCAAGGAAGCTGTGGAGTCTCTATCCCTGGAGGTGTCCAAGAAGTGGTGGATGTGGCACTTAATGCTTTAGTTGATAAGGTGGGGATTGTACAAAGGTCGTACTCGGTGATTTTGGGCATCTTTTCCAATATTAATGATCCCGCTGTTCTATTCTGTGCTTCTAAAGGTGCCTGAGATCTTGGCAGGGTGTGTGTGTATGTGCTAGGATGGGGCTTGGGCTCACTTTGCTTTAACAAAAGAGGAATAACTATCCTAGGAATGCTTTCCCCCCTTCACATGTGTTAAGTGATTCATTGTGGTCATTTTACTTTTTCACTAACATGTACTTGCTTAGGCAGACTCCTTGTATCATCAATTAGGATGAATTATGAATTAAGTTGAATTAGCTTAAAACTACCCATCTTTGCAGACTGTACCAAGTGGTTTTTTTTGCTCAAGAAAATGCTTTCGTTCTTTTGCTCCAAAAGCAAGCAAACAAAATCCCCATGATAAACTAATTGATGTAGCAGATGTGGTGTGTAGTTACCAGGCAGGAATAGCAACCCGTTCTGAAATGCTGAGGCCAGGCAGTTCAAGTCATCACTTCCCTCCGCTTTCAGTGCTGAACCTGAGCACGGACACCAAGGGTATCAGAGGGATGGAGCAGCTCTGCTAAGGAAAGGCTGAGGGAACTGGGATTGTTCAGCCTGGAGAAGAGAAGGCTTTGGGGTGACCTCAGTGGTAGAAGGAGGTACCATTTGCAAGCTGCTGAGAGAAGCTTAAGCACTGGCGGAGATAGGAGGAAAATAGGGAGAGAGGGGAAAAAATGAAGTCCTAAAGCTTTCTGTGTACCTGTTTACTTGAAGTGTGTGGTGGGAATGAAACGTTTTTAAACAAACAACTTTGCAGCCAATAGAAGTGAATCAGTGACTATAATTTTCGTAGAAGTGTTTCATTTTCTATCTGGCTTGTCTCCAGGACTTAATCAAGGCTTTCTTGGAAATGTTGGGTTTGCAGTCAGTGTGAAAGCATTTCAGAGGAAATTTTTGTTTTGCTGCTTGCTTTCTGTGCAGCTGTAGGGATGTGTTTAAGTGAGTAGGATGCTGCTCTCTGTTCTGTTGATGGCACGTAGCTTTTCCACACATAAGTTAGTGGGAACCTGCTGAATCCCAGGAGTAGTATTAGCCCCTCAATGGTAATGGAGCTTTATGCAAGTCCCAACTACTGGTTTTGAGAGTAACTTCTCCCTTGAAGAGTTGAATAAAGCTTTAGATGCTCACCAATAAAGCTTAAAGTTGTTCTGGTACGCAAGATACATTTGTCGTGAGTTATGTGAAAGGTGAAACTTGATATTGATGAAGGTTCTTCCATGAAGAAGTAAGGTTTTCCACTGGAAGGACTTAATGCAGCGCCCTTTCCCATTTTAATGTGCTTTGGAATAAAAATGATTAACCAGCCTTTCTTGCTGCCAGTCAGGTGATAATCCCAGTTAGATAATGCTGAGTGGCATTGTTCTGGTGCAGACAGAGAACAGGGCAGCACTTCACTGCCCACACCCTGGTGCATGAAGCTGTCCTCTCTGCTGGTGATCAATAATGCTGCAGAAATTACTGTGCCATTGGTTATAGCTGCACCTTGCAGATAATGAATACCTGCCCAGCAGCAACAGACTGTGCACATTGCCAGGTAGATTTGAAGAAATGCATCATTTAAGCTGATACCATCTGTAATTCAGGTATCTGAGGAAAGTATTTAAAACATATTTTTTGGTGTGGACTTTTAAGTAAAAATAACTCCCTCCGAAAAAGCAACCAAACCCCAGACCTGTAACATTCTGTAATTCTGGCTTGTTAATGGCAGTAATTAAAACACCAACTGATGATAATTTATTTTTCTTTGCTTTCTCTGTTTTGGCCTCCTCAAATGATAGAACACTGGTTCTTCTGGAATATCTTACCAAAGAAAACATTTTTAGCTGACCCCAAACAGTTCAGCCAAAGGAATGTTAATAAAAGGAGTTATTAATAATTCTTGCTCTGAACAGACTTTAACTGCAACAGGAATACTATTTCAAGATGCAGCAGCTCAGCCTAAGGACAACAAGCCATGTTTATTTTGTAGCTGATTCAACGGCTGGAGTTCAGTTACATCCAAATGCTTTGAGGAAAATTAATCAAGTAATGGGGGATGAAGGCAGTCAGGGGAAGTCTGATTTTATTTCAGACTCCACACCATCTGCTTTCAAAAAAGGCATTGCTTTTAGATGGAAGATACCTTTTCTTAATTAATTAACTTTCTAAGTACTTTTTTGTTTATGTGTTGCCCTACCATAATGTGCTCTTATCAGCATGTAAAGTTCCTTGTTTTCCTGAGGGCTGCTGGATGCCTGTGTTAGACATTTTTGTTCTTGTGGAGGGAAAAATAGTCAGTTTTGGGGAAATTCAAACCGAAGTAGATTGTTTAGATGGCACTGAAGTCCTCATATTACCAGTGGAATGTTGCTGAGGATATGGCTGGATCTAACATTCCCTCCTTCGGAACACAGGGTAGATGCCACACACTTGTCAGCTTTCTTTTCTTGAAAAGAGTATCCTCATACTCTTCCCACTCCCTTCCATGAGCAGGCAAGAAGGAGGAGCCCAGGAAACTACAGACTGGTCACGCTCACCTTGATCTGTGGAGAAAGTGATGGAACTGTATTGGGATTCCCCAATACCTCTGAGGGTCCAGCCCTTGCAGAGAAACGGCTTAAAATAATTAGTGGGATGGCATGGTCGAGTACATCTTGAAAAAGCCAAAAGGTTTTAATAACAGAAAGAAAATAATACAAAAACAAATAACAAGCTGTGCATAGCATAGAAACAAGTTCATACACCTGCTGCAACACCTCGAGAATGCCCTGATCACCTTTGTTCTCTATATTACATAATGACTGGGGATGGATCTATTGGCAGAGTGCCAATGGAAAGAGGTACAGGCTTTGATGGACAGTGACAAGGTCCAACAAGTGCTTCCGTCCTGGCACTGAGCAAATCACTGTCACGAAAGTAAAGAAGTTTCTGGGTCTTTTACCTTACAAGAAGTACAAGGGGCCAGTCCCAAACCTTTCCCGATGTGGCCTCGGGTGTGGGGTGCATTGCTACAGAACTACTCGCCCTGGGAGGAATTTTCAGGCGCAGGAAGGTGACCAAGAGGAGGCTGCATTGCTTTACCAAAGGGATGTCATGCTTGACCAAGCCAGCCTTCCTTCTGAGATGAAATGGGTGGGGTGGTGGATGAGAGGGGACAGCAGTGGACATTGTCCACCTGGACTTCAGTAAGGTTTTTGATACTGTGTTCCTCACAGCAGAGCAAACGGGTGTGGGTAAATAAGATGACAGCAGGCTGAAGGGGATGGTCAGTGGCACAAAGTCTAAATGGAGGCCTGTAACTGGCAGTGACTGGGTCCAGTCCTGTCCAACAACCTCATTAATGGTCTGGATGATGGGACAGAGTATTCCCACAGCAGACAGAGAACTGGGAGTAGTGGCTGGTGTCCTTGGGGGCTGTGCTGCCATCCAGGGAAGCCTGGGCAGGCTGGAGAAATGGGTGGCAGGAACCTCCTGGAGCTCAGGAAGGAGAAGTGGAAAGTCCTGTGGACCTGGGGAGGAAGAGGCAGAAGTGTTTGCTGGGGACTGAGTGACTGGGAAGCAGCTTGGCAGGAAAGGACCTGGCAGGCACCAAGATGGATGTGAGCCCAGCAGTAGCAAAGAAAGTTAAAAGTATCCTGAGCTGTGTTAGGAGGATCATTGTCAGCGGGTCAAGGAGGTGATCCTTCCCCTCTGTTCAGCACTGGTGAGGCCACACCTGGAATATTGTCTTGAGTGCTGGGAGCCCAGTAAAAGAAAGACATGGATGTGTTGGAGAGAGTCTGATGAAGGGACAGGAGCATTTATGCTGTGAGGAAAAGCTGAAAGTTCTGTAACTCTTGAGAGATCTCAAGGGGATCTTACCTAGGTGTAGAATTATCCAATGGGAGTAGGTAGATAAGATGAAGCCAGGCTTTTTTCCATGGTGCCCAACCACAGGACCAAAGGCAATGGGCACAAACTAGAATGAAAACTGGTTCTTTGGTTGTTTGGTTGGAGTTTTGTTTTGTTGGGTTTTTTTTCAAGTGGCTGAACACTGGCACAGGTTGCCCAGTTTTCATCCTTGGAGATATTCCAAAGCTGGCTGGTCATGGTTCTGGGCAGGCAGCTGTGGTTGGCCCTACCTGAGCAGAGGGTTGGACCAGGTGACCTCCAGAGGACCCTGATATATTCAGCCTTTCTGTGATCAATAGTGAAAATAACTCCCTGAGTTTCTTCTCACTGTATTGGCACGAGGTCTGATTTGGGAAAAGCTTCTGCTGACAAGGACTGCATTTCATGCTTGAATTTCTTCCTAATTTCTCTGTACAGTTCTGCAGAACAGAAGCCTGCAGGGACTCCTGTACCACTCACTCTGCTGTTGTCACTGATGAAAGATAAAGTTCAGGAATATACTGGAAAAAATGACACCAGGAATCACCAGTTCATAAATAACAACATGACTTGTATCCCTGCATTAGACATCTCTTTAAACCTCTTTTCTTCCTTTTAAGAAAAGACTGCATTGTAGAATGCTTTTTATATTATTTCATACCTCTCAAGAGGCTGTTTTCCACATCTTACTATTGGGAAATATTTGTTGACACTTGTGCCATTTTTTGCCCCTAAATTCATCACTTTTAGTTGTAGATTCCCATTTTAATTCCTCATCCTGTGTCTGTCCTGGGAGAATCCCAAATGCCTGGAGATGATCATTATTCTTCCACACTTGAGAGTCTGCCTGTGTAATGCTGCACAATGTAGATAGTGGTGGGTATGGTTTAGGATCTTTCTGGTATTTCCAATTTTCAGAGCTGATTAGGTTGTTATACCCTCCTACACAACCTGGCTGAAGACTCATTTGGTGGCTGCATCATCAAACTGTTTGCTCTGTGTATTTCCCTTTTTTGCTTTTAGTGCTGTTCTTCAGCAGCACCACGAGCCACTTCTCCTTCCTGCTGCCTATCTACCTTTTTAAGCCTCTAATAGATTAGAATCCAGCTTGTTAAAACAATTTGTGAAAGCATTTGGTGACATTCACTGGCTTCTTGAAGTCTGCCAAAAAAAAAAAATGAAAAAGAAAATTCAGAGTTACAGAAGCAGTCAGAGCTGCAATGTGGGTAGGAAGTTATTTGTAGATAAATTTGTATTTTTCTGGCTAATATACAGTACCTGAGGATCTGAGTTGGCCAGCACAACAGTCACGTTGATTCTGTTGTTGGGAGAACAAGTAACGGAGAAAGCATTAATCTTGTTTATATTTCTCTCCAAGAGTCTCTGAAGTAATTTTTGTATCCCTTCACTGTGCTACTTGGGTTTTGGGGGTTCCAGTTTTGGGAGTTCCATTTTTGTGTGCCCTGTGAATGCCATCTCTGCATTACTGTGAATGGTAATGGGGGGCCAGGCTACGAATTAGCTCTCAACTATTACAGCAATTAACATCACTTAATACTAGAATCATGGAGTGGCCTCGTTTGGAAGGGACCTTAAAGATCATCTCGTTCCAGTGCCCATGCCATGAGCAGGGACACCTCCCACTGGACCAGGTTGCTGGGAGCAAGGGATGATCTCCTTCCCAGACTATGAGCACTGCATTTGGCTCACTCTGGTTTTTTACAGTCAGTTGAGAGGGAAAGGAATTGCTGGGTGTGATTCATGGGCAGCCTTAAACGTTGACCAGACAGTAAGTGGATCATGCTGCAGAAATACCAGTTTGCCAGTTTGACCCCAGTGGCTGTAATGGGAATTCAGATCACAGGCTGAGTTGTTCAGTGAGTCCATAAATCACAGGAGATAACCAGGGTAAATCCAACCCCTAGTTTCCAAAATCTGTGAGAGATTAGGTACAGGTCTGATGCAGATTTTCAGCCTTGTGAGGAATGCCAGTGCCTTTGAGGAGGCCCAGATGACCCATGAAGTACCTGGGAAGCTCTAGAGCACAATATTTGAAGCATCTGCAGAAGAGCCTGTGATTCAAGTGCTGTAGTGGTATTTCAGAATCATCTTTCAGCTTTTAAGTATATTTTTAATTTTTTTAGTCTCTGTATAAATATCAGAGTTTGGCTCTGGTGCTTGATGGTTCATTGCTAACTTAAATAGATAAATGAGTGCATTGCTGTATGGAGTTTTTAGGGATAGATCCATCAAATGATGGGCACTGAAGTGCTCAGTTACTGCTTCAGGGGCCACAGAAGGACCTGGGATGGAGTGGGTGGTGAGATGGAGAGGGTGGAAACATCATTTTCTCTGTTCTCTAATTCCCTTCTCATGAATTGTGTTAATGTTGGATCTCACATTTTGCATGAGTCAGGAGTGCTGTAGTGGTAAACATGAGTTTCTAGTCAAGCACAAGTGCAACGAGGGAGAGGATGAAAAGAAAATGTGCAAAAAAGCACTGTAGACTCAAGTGGGGATGGCAGAAGGGGGGAGTGTGATGGTTCTGTTCTCTGCCCTTCCAGAGATCTCCATGGAAATGAGTCTACCAAGTCAAAAAATAAGAAGGCTGAGCTACGTGCTTTATCAAAAATACACCAGATTGATGTGAAAGAGAGCACTTCTTTCAAAAAAAAAAAATTATTTTTGTCAAAGATAGGCAGGTGGGAGGAAAGTCCACTAATGCTTTGCAACTTAGTAGTAACAAGCACCCACAGGAGCAAAATATATATGTGTGACTGGGGAGGAATGAATCTGTGAGTGTAGATGTGGGCTAGCTTGTGTATGGAATGGAGGGGTTGTGTCTTTGAGCAGTCAGATGGAAGGGGTTGTTCTGCTGCCTTTTAATGAGCAATTTGGCTTTCTAGCCCTCTGTANAAAGATAGGCAGGTGGGAGGAAAGTCCACTAATGCTTTGCAACTTAGTAGTAACAAGCACCCACAGGAGCAAAATATATATGTGTGACTGGGGAGGAATGAATCTGTGAGTGTAGATGTGGGCTAGCTTGTGTATGGAATGGAGGGGTTGTGTCTTTGAGCAGTCAGATGGAAGGGGTTGTTCTGCTGCCTTTTAATGAGCAATTTGGCTTTCTAGCCCTCTGTAGGGTTATTTTTTTCTCTTGCCCTTTGGAGCACCGACCCTGGTAATCACCAAGTTCTGCTGGTGGCTTCTGTGTGTGAGGTGGCCTCACACAGATGAAGGCATTAGAATAATTGCTTGCAATAATCTCGTGACAAAGGGTTGGGAGGGCATTAAGAAAATGTGTTTGGGGAAGTGTAGTCCATAGGCATCATCACAGCCACGAAGGTTAATCTGAAGTTCTTGATGTGTAAGAGCTGGATGTGATTAGGCAACCGGAGGGACACCCCTGTATGTGACAAACAAAACCTGCTGGGTTTTCTGGTGATGTAAAATGGGTTCACAGCAAGTAGATTTATGTGCAGTCAGTCCCTCTCTCCTAAAGCATGCAGAAAACATGGATGCAGGCACCCACTTCCCCAATATTTTCAGTGTCCCTACAGAAAATCAGTATTTCTTTAACATTCACAGAATCACAAAATAGCCTCTGTTGGAACGGACCTTAAAGACCATCTCATTCCAGCTTCCTGCCATGGGATGGGGCAGCCACAGCTGCTCTGAGAAACCTGTGCCAGGGCCTCACCACCTCATAGGAGAAAACTTCTTCCCAATATCCAATCTAACCCTGCTCTCTGTCAGTGTGAAGCCATTGCCCCTTGTCCTGTCACTCCAGGCCCTTGTCAAGAGTCTCTCTCCATCTTTCCTGTGGGCTCCCTTCAGGCGCTGCAAGGCCACAATGAGGTCACCCCAAAGCCTTCTCCTCTCCAGGCTGAACAATCCCAGTTCCCTCAGCCTTTCCTCCCAGCAGAGCTGCTCCATCCCTCTGCTGCCCTTGGTGTCCCTGCTCTGGCCTGGCTCCAGCAGCTCCCTGTCCTTGCTGTGCTGGGCCCAGGGCTGGATGCAGCCCTGCAGGTGGGGCTGAGCAGATTCCCAGGCTCTGTGGCTTTTGTACTTCCCACATACTTGCATCACTGGGTTTCCACTGTTTTCCCTATTGGACTGTTCAGGGTTTTTCTTCTTATGTCATCAGTGAAAATAAACTTAATGTTTATCCTCTAAGACCACACTGCTCGAGGTGTATCAATAACTGCTGTGAAGCTGCTAGGATGGTTTGTTTTGTTGTTTTCTGGGGTTTTTAGTTCTCTCTGCCTTAAGGAAAAGGATGGTGCTGTGTTATGGAGTAAATAAAAGGGGCTTTTTTACCTAGCAAGGAGTGCTGCTGTCCCCCACTGATGCACATAGGTAGGAAACAAGTGTGGAAGGAGAGGTACTGATGGTTGGTTGGAATGTTTTATCTGGGAAATAGCCCAAGACTCTCCTTCTGTTCAGTTGTCCCCACTTCTGCATCACTCTGAAGTGTTAAGAATCTTAATGCTTGTATTTTAAGTCCAAGAGTGCTTTTTACAGACATTTACACTTGCTTTTGCCTGAAGATGTAAACAGCCTGGTCTTGAAGTCCTCTGCGCTGACAGAGAGCCCAGCCCAGCAAATATTGATCCGAAGGGAAGCCTTTGGATGCTGCTGCACAGCAAAATAGGAATATCAGCTCTCCTCATGTCCCTTCCATGGTGGGAGAAATGCATGTGGAATATTCCTTCTTGCTGTCTTTGCAACAGATGGAAAGCACAGGCACAAACAGAAAAACACAAATTTTAGATCTGTATGGGGGGTGGGAAAGCAATAACTTGGAGGACGAGCCACAGTCATTGTCACTCCAGGAGTTTACTGTTATTAATTGTCAGCTTCTGTCCCTTATTTTTCCCTAATAAAGACTCCAGAAGGCTTTCCCACTTAGTGAACAACCTGTTCTACACAACAGGGAGTAAGGAAGATGAATTCATCTCTATCTCAAATTTGGATGAGGAAAGAGTGTATCTCAAATTTGGATGAGGAAAGAGTGGAACATTTGGTCTGTAGTGAGGGGACACAAGCTGCCTCTTCAAAAATTATCTTCCACAAACTCCAATTAAGGGGAATGCTGGGTTTTGAGAAGTTATCCCAAGGCTGGAAGTGTGTGTGCAATTTTTTTTTATTTTGAAGCTATGAGGTTTGTGCCCAAAAGCATAGAGTCTTAAAAGCAACATTTAAAAGGTTTGAAGCACTGTTTGAGATGTGTTTTGTTCAAGCTTCTCTTGTTCTTGCCATCGAGGCTGTATATTTTGACTCTGCTTGAGCACAGAGGTGGGACTCACTGTGGTCCCTTCCAAATGTACCTATTCTGGGATATTTGTCTATGCTGGTGACATGACTTCTATTTCTTCATAATTTTTTGATGGGTAACCTTAAGAAAATATGTTGCTAACAGTCGTATCACTCATTTATCTTAATTTTTAAATAGAAATTTCCTTCTCTACTACTTTTTCTGTCTGTCCATTCACGTCCCTTGTGATGCCTACTTGGCTTGCACACCTTTCAAGGAAGATGTGCTCCTGGGGAAAATCCAGCTGCTCCAATAATCCATTGATATTGCTGGTCCTTAAGCATGGCTTAGTCTTTCTGTGGCCTGCAGTGCTGTGTCTCCATGAACCGAGGGTTGGTTTTTTTTTACAAAAGCATCAGCTGTGTTTCCTGGTATATCAAATTAGCAATAATTTACTTAGGGAAAACATCGTGAGTTACAAAGCGGGATTGTGTCTAATTGTGCTGGCGTTCTTCCATCTGGGATTTCACCAGCCTTTTGCCTGTGATCCTTGTTGGATCAAAGCTTCCCTCTGAAGTGGGAAGGACTGGAAAATGGCAAGAGGGAGGAGGATTCCATACAATTCTCAGTATCCCGACCTAAAAGCACCCTGGGGGCGTCACTCTAGTATCCTGAACCTGAAAATCTCAGGAGTCAACTTAAAGGGCAGCATCAAATTCCAGATCTCTGGAAGGCCAGGCCAAGTACCCAGCTACTGTCCTAGGGCTTAGGATAGGCATCCTCATATATTAAATTTGCCTATGGAGTGATGAATGTCCTTCCACTAGTCTGTTTTGCACCATCAATGTAACTGATTCCAGCAGTGCTAGACACTATTGGCTGCTCTTTAGATCCTATTTATGCTCTAAATACTGTAAGTGCTAGCCATTAACAGGAAAAATGTACTGTGTTTTCTCTGAGCCTTTAAAAGTGTGTTGGTGCTCCACCTGCATCCCCTTCCTCTCCTTGTTTGAGTCCCTCAGCATTTGGACACTGAACTTTTGTGAGTCCTGCTATATAATTCATGTGTTCTTCTTAAAGGCTACGGACTCCTACATTTTAAATCCAAAACAGTGGAGTCTTTCTTAAGAAAATCCAAAAACATTGCTTAAAGTAGAGGTAGAAATGCACAGGAGTCCAATTCTAATATTGCTGTAAACAAAGTTTACACAGTAAACTATCAGGATGTTCTTATCATAAGCTTTAGAGATCTCCTGAATTAGCTGTTTAAAAACCCAACAAACCAACCACTGTGATCCCTTCTAACCTGACCTATCCTCTGAGCTGGTTTTATTTCCAATACAGCATAAAGCTCAGGGTTTTGGGGGGAGGGTGGGTGAGTTAAGGTGAGTTGGGCTCGCCTGCCTGCCCCCCGTGGCACCTGCAAGCCCAGAGCCAGCTGACCTTGCTTCAGTGCAGAATGCTGAGACAAAATGAGAGGATGAGCAAACCCTGGCCTGCAGCCTTTGCATGTAATCCACCTGTCCAACAGCACTGACATCATCTCCTGGAGGAGGAACTGAGAGGAACTTTAGTGTAGAAACCTCAGAGCTCAGTTTAACTTTGTTGGATTGGGTCTCCAGCCCCTTGATGGGGGCTAACATTAAGCTCTGATGTATTTAAAATCTTGTTTTAAATCTTCTACACAGCAGAAATTACGTTGGGAGAGAGTCAAGTTTTTGAAATGTGACATTGGCTTTTTCAGTGTTCAGTTCCATTTTAATTCCTACACCGACCCTGTCCTCTTTCCCACATTCTCTGGCAAGATGAAGGAGCTCAGTGCCTTGCAGTGAGTGTTTTGTTGTCTATACAGGAGGTGGGCTGTGGGAATGCTGGGGAGCGACTGGGAGGTGCCATGAAGGAATGCTCAAGGAATGTGCAGGCACTGCAGAGCTGTGTGCGTGGTGGTGGGGCAGGAATTTCTGAGAGATCCCACAAAAAATGCTGCAGCAACACAGAATGGGAATGTTGGAAGAGACAAGTGAAGTGAAGTGAAGTGAAGTGAAGTGAAGTGAAGTGAAGTGAAGTGAAGTGAAGTGAAGTGAAGTGAAGTGAAGTGAAGTGAAGTGAAGTTTTCCTGCAGATTGCAGACAGTGGAGATGGGTTCTCAGCTCTTGTGGGACAGAAAGTGTTATTTTTAAAATGAGCTGAGCATGGTTTGTTCTAAAAACAATCAAGATTCGTGCTACAGATTCCAGCAGAAGGAAGAATTTCAAAGTAAATGAGTTAAGCTGGGAAGAAGAAAAGTAGGATGACAAGGTGTAACAAACATATAGAAGGGCTGCATGACAAATGTCTGCATCATCTGTGTTTTGCTTTAAATTCTGTCATTTCTGTGTTTTCTCCTGAATACCAGCATTAGGAAAAAGAGAGTTATGGTGTAAGTTCTTGGGGTGGCTGGGGAATACTGTGTTGAAAAGCTCCACAGGGAAATTTTGACTTTATTGTTTGCATTACCATATTGCCAAAAGGTCTTTGGGAATCAAAGCGTTATTTTTTTAGGCCCTATGTGGCAGAAGTTTCTCTACTATTAGCAATAACTCTATAAAGAAAAAGTGCAGTGGTAGGGAAGATAAGAACTGGAAGTAATACTAGGAAAATCTGTTATGCATATTAATATTGCATAGAAATCTTGGTAGGAGACGAAATTGGATTTTAGAGTATTTACTTCTGAAATTAAAAATGCTGTGCCGAATATGTGGAGATAGCTTTAGAGAATTTAGCTTTCTGAGCTCTCATTTTTCTTTAATGCAAGAAATATGCTACTAGTGCAGTTCCTGGGCTCTGTAGACTAGGGAATGCTGATGGCATCCTAGAGAAAATTCCTCATGTCACTGGAGGAAACTGGGATTGTGGGATATGCTGGTAAACAGATTAAAAACAAAAGGCTGAGAAAAGGTTAGTGACTTACCATAGAGCCACTGGCATCTCTATAGGTCAGATTCCAATAGGATACCTGGGCCCTTGGTAAAGGTTCCTGAAGGGAATGGATTGCAGGTATTATAATCTTAGTGTCAGCACAGCTGTTATCTCTGTGGAAAACCTGCCTTCATAATAATAAATGAGATTTGTATTTAAGCAGCCAGAATGACATTCTGTTCCACCATGAAGTTCAACCTCCCTCCCCAGGATTCAGGGGACACTGGATTTCTGAAGGACAGAGCAAGAGAGCTCCCAAAGGGAATGTGTAGCTCCAGAAGTTGTGGTGGACTGATTCATGCCATGCACTATGGGACTTGCAGGGAGCACTGGGTGTGCAGCTCCTAGAATGTGCTTTTTCACTTACAAGCAGTTTTTCTTCCCTCCAAAAAAGTCCATTTCAGCCATGTCTGAAATGAATCTGAGAGATTTTGGTCACAGCAAAGCACAGACATTGTTCCACCACAACTGAGCCTGCCTGCTGCTGGATTTGGGTTAAAATTCAAGCAACCCAGAAATGACATTTTTCTGTTTTGTGGATGATATGGCTGTGCGTTTGTCTCTGGGAAGGGAGGGAATTGCCTTTCCTGCTTATTTAGTTGAACACCCACAGTTCTTTGACTCCTTGCTTTAGAAACAGGGCAGGACAGTTCCCGTAAATTTAAGCAGTTGTCATGTAAAAATCATGAGGAAGTACAGGCAAGGCTTGGTGGCCTGCACTGAGTGGAATTTGATCACTGTTTATTGTATTGACATATTGGAAGAGGTTTTGTTGTCTAATGTGGTTGCTGATTGATGCTGGCATTAGTGTATGATCGCCTCTGAAGGTTTCCTGTCTCCACAAGATCTCAGAACAGAAAATTATGGCAACAAATTTTAGAGAAGATAAAGAGTTGGCTTCATAAAAGAAGTGCACAATAAGTCTGAGGTGGAGTTGGATGGTGATGAGAAAACCTTACGGACTCCAGTTTTGAGGAATTCCTGCACCTGTTTCTCTGGTCCGAAATGCACAATATAAAAGGGAATTGGGGAATTTATTAAAGCCCCTCTGTTTAAACCTTTCTGGGTTTTGCTTCCTTATCTGCTTCCCTTGTGAAATCAAGGCTTTTACTTTGTTAGGGATTATGCCTCGATAAAGCCATATCTGTGCAGAGATATTTTTTTCTTTTGCTTGACTGAAAGGTGTTCAAATCAGGAATCTCTCAACAGAGACCCACGAATAGAATCTGCTGCTAAACCATTCCTGCTGTAATGGGTTCATAGGAGAAACTTGTTGCCTTTCCCACTGGTGCTCAGGAGAGATGATTTGCCTTGTAATAAGGACTCTGAAAAAATTTAGAATGTGGTATAATCTTTATTATCATTTTCTGTTTTGTCTGGTTTTTTTTTTTTTCTTTTTTATTGCTACGTTAGTGTGTCTGTACTTATATCTATAGAATATATGAAACAGCACCTGCTGCCTAGGGTTGACCCAAAAGACCATCTATTTTGTCCTTAAATACAATCTCTACAACTTGAAACATTTTGTATTTAAGCATCTAAATTTGTTGAGAGTTGCTTCAGCAATTGTCACATGAGAGCATTTGAAAAATAAAAATTTTGAGGGGAAATTTGAGTTGCAAAAAAGTCAATTTGAGGTTAGAAAACAGAGACATTTCACCCTTCCTAACCTTTCCAAAATGCTTTGTATTTGGCTTGTGTCAGCTCCTGTCCCCAGTAGCTGGCAACTTGTCCTTAGAGCATTCCCACATATGGGGCAGACTGTGAAATTGAACAGAAAGACAGCAAAAGGCTTTAAAATATTTAAAAAGACCTTTTTAAGAGACTTTAATAAAAATATAGGATGGAATGTAGTGACTGCAGGCTTGCTCAGCCAAATACATTGATCAGTGAGAGGTTACATTTGACTGACCCCTCTTTGTACCCTTTTATGTCCTATTTTTTCCCTTCCCTCTTGTTTTGCCCTGACCCACTAAACATTCCTCAAGTTCAGTCCCTCAGGCCCACCTCAAATATCCTCAGTTGTCTTGTTCCTCTTGTTTCCTCATTCTTATCAGTTACAAATTCCTCTTCAAAGCTGTGCCTGAGGACCCTTGGTGGACCCATCAATGAGTGGCTAAAGACTTTTGTTCTTTCCCAGTGCCTCTCTCTCTCCTGTGCACCTGGCTTGGGGCTCTGCATGTTCTTGTTTACAAATTCCTCTTTCATTTAGTATTCCCTTGGAAGTGAAAGCGTTCTTGAGTGGATAATGAAGCAGAGGTCCTCACCTTCCACATGCCCTTGGAGTGGTGGCTTCTGTCGTGTACTGGAGGTTCAACTCTGGATGTAGCCCTTGAGTGCTGCAAGAGCTGAGCAGGGAGGCAGAACACGTGTTTCTACCATTTCCCTCTCATTACAATTGATTAAACGTGTTTAATATGGCACTCACAGCACTGCCCTGTATGGGCCGTACTTCAGCGTGTTGTTAGCTTGGCTATCTCAAAACCTGTCATCATCCCTGAAATAGAATTAATTTCTGAAGCAGTGCTCTGGGCAATGATTCTGGTGCTGTTGCCCTGAAAAACAACAGCCAAAGTCTAATTGTGGTAGGAACAAACTTTCAAAAGAGAATTCAACAGCCCCGGGAGCTCACCTGTTTTATACAGTTACAATCTTTTTATTTCACCTGGATAGAGAGAATCAAGTCCTTATTTCCTTCCCTATTTATGCATTACTGTTTTCAGCAGAAAATGTCTGGAGATGGCCCAGCATCACCCTGTTGAGAATAGTGGTGCAAAGATACTTTCTCTTCAGCACAAACAGAGCCTTAGACTGGCTCTGAATGAGAGAGCACTCCTCAGATTGTTGTCTTTCTCTTCCACACAGATAATAAACCTGAGTTAGAACCACCAGTGCAGATTCAGAGCTTAAAATCTGCCCTTTGCCACCATGTGCCTGTTAGGGGCAGAAGGCAGCGTGTTCTCCCTGTGGAAAGAGAGGCAGAGCTATGTTGCCAAGCTGTAACAGAAGAAGAGCTGTAATGAGCCTAAAAGAAGTTGGGGGAGTATTAACTTACACAAATGACCAGAATCTGTAACTGATACAGAACAAAACAGCATCTGTGTCCTCCCTCTGCTCCAGGGCCAGCAAATCTCTTCATTCTCATAGCAGCAGCCACACTAAACAGGCCTGCAGGAGCTTTCATCACCTCTACCAATATGTGACCCTTGTCCTGCTGCTCTTGTTAGCAAGGACTCTATTTTCCATCACCTCTCTTCAGGCAGGTTGGACTGCCCTTCATTCTTTTGATGAGCTAATCACACCCTTGGATGACAGGCCAGCTAGAGGAGAAGAAATATGGGGAGCTAAATATCATCCTGGGTGCAGGATAAACACATACAAGAGTCAGGAAACTGAATTTGACTTCTGAAAATGTCTCTATTTGGCAAGAAGGGGGAGGATTTGACATCCAGCTTTCAAAGACACGTTGCAGAAAGGGGTCGGAAGGGGTCAGTCTTCTTTCCCTTCCAGGGAAGGCTTCTGGAGGCTGGGAAAGAAAACAAGATATGCTCTGCCTGTGGCTTCTCTTGTTGGTTTGGAAGGCTGTGAGTCCCTGTACTTCTCCTGCCCCAGAACTTCTCTGCCTTGCAGGAGCTGGGCTGGGAGTGTCATTTGTTGTAAAGAGTCTCTCCGTTTTTCCTCCAGCCTCCCTTCAGGCACTGAAAGGCGACAGTTAGGTTCTTTAGTCTTCCCTATTCCCTTTCAGGGTTAGATCAGAACTCTTTACCTTGGACTAAAAGCATCAGGAAGAATCAGGATTTGTCTTAGTCAAATCCACTGTTCCTGTACAGTGGAATTATCTCTGTGTCTAATAATCATTCCTGTTCTCATCCCAGTCTGTGTGAATAGGATGTTACTGCTGCTGCCCTTGGTCTCTAGGTAGGCAGCTCTTGTACAGAGTAAAGAAAAGATGCATTTCTGAAAGTCCAGTGGCTCTATTGCCCTTTGTGTCTTTAAAGGCATCAGTTCCATCAGTAGGATTGGTCTTCAGAAGTGTTTCAAGCATCCAAGAGCATAAAATCCAGGGCAAGACAAAATGGTTTAAATTTTAAACTGTCCGAGTGCTTTATGAAGACTCTGAAATCTCTCAGATTGCTTAAAGATTGCTTGGAGCTAATTGGTTGAGAGTTAGGTGCCTTTGAGAATATGTACCCTGACCTCATTTAAAACCCTGTATTCTGAACTGACACTTGCATGTAAAGCCATTTTGGTCTTTACTAGATGGAATTCAAACAGAAAATAGCAAAGCAAGGTGCCACATGTCTTAGTAAAAGTAAGGATGCCTTCAAAGACAATTTATTTCTTGTTCGTTTTCCTGTAACTGATAAAAAAATAATGTTTTACTATAGTAGTATAGTAACAGTAGTTCAGTGAATAGTAGGTCAGCTACTATTATTTTTCTTGGTGTATTACTGTCCAGTCAGAAGTTTTTTGAGAAGGCAACAGTTCACCTGGGAAAAATCTGTTTCATTTTCAGGATGAGTGGGACAAAGAATTGCTCTGCTTTTGAAACTTTCCCCTTTTGTTAGTGAGGGGTGTATTTATGTGCTAAATCTTCCTTAAATTATTAGATGCTTATATATAGGGGTTTTTGTATGGACATACCTGTGTCTTGCAGCACATTCAGGGGTAGTAATAAAAAAAAAAATTAGCTTTATTCCAAAGGAGACAATCAAATCTGCATGGTCTGACTTCTGTTAGCATAGTACTCTATATCTGGCATCGCCTTTTCATGATAAGTCTTTATCCCTTTGTCTTACTATGTAGAGCATCTTGTAATGTGATTTTTGTCTTGCTTTAGAGAATCAGAGCTTGCTGGTGCTTCATTTGTACCCTGAGAGCTCTGGAAATCTTTTCCTCCCTTCTAGCTCAAGGTTGCTCCAAGTATATTGCTGATTTTATTTTGTTCTGTTCGAAGAAATCAAAGGGAAAACTTTGCAAAGGTGTCTTGGTGACTCTTATCGAAAGTTTGTGCTCTGAGTGGGTAGATTCAAGTTTTTTCCTTTATAAATTGAACTGAGTCACACCTGGCTGAGGTTATTCCACAAGGCTGAACCAGAGTGTTGCTTGTATGGAATGACTCCAACAAGTGAAATGCTCTTATGGAGTTCTGGAAAGTGATCATCCCCAAACCTGAAGGGTTCAAACTTAATTTGAAATTGCTGAATAGGATTTGTGTGATACCATCCATGCCTGGGGACGAGGAAGAGACAAAGCACCTGTACTTGCACAATAGTTCTGCAAAGAGGTGAATCTTTCTGGTTGATACATTCCAAGACTGCAGAATGACTGGTTTGGATTTCCAGAGTTCCAGTAAACAAGGCTGTCCCTTCTGATTTCCACCCTTATTTTGAGCAATTTTTGCCTTATCAAAATCAGATACAGTCAGATAAGAGTCTCTGGGGTGGAGAAGGGAAACAGATTTGCAAGGCATCATCATCATCTACTGTGCTTTGTCATGCCAGGAGGGAAGTAGGATGAAGGAGTGATAAGAAATTTCTGTCTTGTCTTTTATTACTCATCCAAAGTCTTCAATTATTAGTGCTATGCTAATGAAGTCTTTTTGGATTGTCTGACAGATCTTATGATAAACTCCTTAACAAGACAATAAAACTGGGAGGATGTCAATTGGGTAATTACCTGATAATCAATACCCAGCAGCTGTGACAAGATGGCAGGCAGATATCGGGCCCTGCTCCAGGCTCTGGGTACTTTGTTGGTTCAAGTTTCAGGGAAGATGCTGCCAAAACAATAATAATTGCATTGTGTGAAAAGAGTTGGGATAAAGGAATAGCAGCCTAATAGTGACATTAATTTAAACTGAATATGTAGAAATCCTTTCTCCTACACAAATCATTATGAAGTGGTTGATCCTGGCAATTTGAGTTTTTTCTTGACACGGGCATTAGACAGGGAAGATAAGAAATGCCCTGAGTAGAACCTTAAATCCCTAAATCTCCAGAGAGCCAGGGATATCAGTCCATGTTACATTAACCATTTAATTATAACTTTGTGGATACAAAGCTGATTGGACAGTTCCTTTACAATCTCAGAGGCAACTGGAACAGGATTTATTTCATTTATGTGTAAACATCAACAGCAAAGACCTAAACATAATTCTGAGTAAGGTATCTCAACTCTCTCGATATCCAGAAACAAGGAGCAGGAGTTGTCTGGTGTAGGGAGCTGTCCACATTCTGATGAAGGTGTGGTGCATCCTGGAAGTCTCTGGTCCTGCTCATTACCTCTGGAAGCTAGGACAGCCACATCAAATGCCTGAAGTTCAGAGAGATGAACCTCACTGTGATTAACCGCACCACAGATATCAATGAGAATAAAGACTGCCTTGGAGGGAGTCTGTTTGTGTGGCAAATCCAATGGCACGATGATGCTTTGCTTAATAATACAGAGCTGGAACTTTGCATTGTAAAATTCAGCTTATTCCAAATATAACTTGGAGATAGAAAAGGGAGAGCACAATTTGACCATGGAATGGACATTTAAGATCATCTCATTCCAGCCCCCTGCCACGGGCAGGGACACCTTCCATCAGCTCAGGTTGCTCAGAGCCCCATCCAGCCTGGTCTGGAACACTGCCAGGGATGGGGCAGCCACAGCTTCTCTGGGAAGCCTGTGCCAGGGCCTCACCACCCTCACAGGGAACAATTTCTTCCCAATATCCGATCTAAACCTGCTCTGTGTCAGTGGGAAGCCATGCCCTCTTGTCTTGTCACTCCAGGCCTGTGTAAGAAGTCTGTCTCCAGCCTTCTTGTAGGCCATCTGTTGCCTTTCACTGCCAATCCATGAAGATCCCAATATGATTATTTCTCTATATGATTTTCCATTGTGCTCCATTGCCCTGGGTTGGTGAGAAACACACAGTATCATGGTCAGGGTATTTCCTGTGAAGATTAAGACTGAGCCCTATTCTTGATTTAACCACTTAAAAATGCAGGTTGTTTTTGTTTGTTTGTTTGTTGTTTTTTTGTTTTGTTTTTTTTGGACAAAATTCCTGAATGTCACAGAATTCCCTCCCATCCTAGCTGGAAGTTCCGGGGGTTTCTGAACTTGTGTGAGGTAAAGAAGCGGGCTGGAGAAGACAGGGTGGGCAGGCTATGCTGGAAACATTTCACTCTCACATAGCAGAGTGTGCATTAAAAATGCCTCCTGCAAGTTTCTGCCCTTGATAAAACCTCTCCTGGGGTCTGTGCTGTTCTGCAAAGCACCTCAGCAGCTCCTTCCCCACAGTTTGTGCCAAGCCTGGCTTGCACTGGCCAACTCAAACCAGAAGAAATGACCACTGCTTTCACAGAACCTCCCAGAGACTGAGAGACCCTGGCTTGAGATTCAGCTCAAAAATAGGAAATAAGGGTTGGGGAAAATAAAGGAAAAACCAAAAACATGGCAACCCATCAGAAGCAGTTGCCACAGCTTCTTGCATATTAAAGCAGGTTAGTGTTCCAGGGTTGTACTGCTGGGAGGGTTTGACAGGTTTACACTGAAAGACGCCACTTAGAAGTGTTAACTTCTTTTAGCTTAGCCTTATGGAGCCTTTTCACTGCAGACTATAATGCTGGCTACAGCCTTCATAATTCATTCTTAAAATGTGAGGTTAATGTGTAGCTACATTGGATATTAAGGGAAACAGATGGAGCAAGGAACACAGTGAATCACAGGGAATCTGTTCAAGAATTTTTCTCACTAAGAGGTTTTTCCCTTACTGAAGCTGCCTTAAGTATCAGAGCAAGCTCAAATCATCATCTAAATGCCAGTTCCACTGCTCCTGGGTTGGGATTCTAAGCTTGCAGCTAATGTTGGGTTTGTCTGTTTGGGTTGGGACCCATCGAGGACAAGCAGCAAATTCTTTCTCATTGACTTTAAGCTGCATCTTTGTTCCTAGTCTCTCCTGAAAGTCCCAGCCTTTGGTTTCCCTGATGACCTGCAGTATTGTGCTTCATAAACCTCACATGCAGGCCTGCTTATGTCAGCCCTAAGAAGGCACTCCCAATTCCTAACAGAAGCCATACCTCATATCTAAATTTACTGTAATTCCAGACTACCATCAGCCTCCTGGCCAACTGCCCCAGGGCAGGGGATGGCTCTGTGGTTACATAAACAGGGTTGTTGGAAGCACCAAGGGAGGTCAAACTGGCACGAGTCCCACAGTCAGAAAGCCCAGACAGGGTTTCCATTGCTCTTCAATCAGATAGGATGGAGGAAGAATGTCTCTGATGATCTCAGCTGGGAGCTGATAACCTTCCAGAGCTGGATAAATAATAAATGGCTCCAGTGATGGTTGGCTCTGAAATGTGCTAATAATTTTGGTAGAATATGCTGGATGGCATGGGTGCATGTCTGTGCCCTCCAGGTGATCTAGAGTTTGTCACTGGTGTGTAAGAGAACAGAAGATGAGGGCCTGTTGTGAATCCAGTGGTTGTTCCCTGGAGGACATGATCAAGGGAAGCATCACCACCTCTTGATGTTCTCAAAACTGGATGGCTTTCAGAAAGTAGAAGCTTTAGCTCAATATCACTCATTGTGTGTAATCAAGAAGCGAATGGATGAAATTGGAGTCTGTGGAACACAAAGGGATGACTCCAAGAGACCAAATGCCTCCTTTGTGTTTACATCTTTCAGAAAATCTTTTGCCTGTATTTTCTGTTAAGAGTTTGGAGCAAAACATTTCTAATCAGCTTCTGAACTGGTAAAAAAAAAAAAAAAGTGATAATTTCTTTTTTTTTTTCCTATTATTACCCATTCTGAGAAAAACATTTTGGCTTGATTTATTGTCAGCTGTTTTTCAAGTCTTTTTTTTTTTTAATTTTCTTTTCCCCCATGGCTCATATTGCAGTTATCTGTACCCTTGAAACAAGACGATCAGAGCTTAGTATCTGCCCTTACTGAACTGATCCTCTTGGCTGTGATGTGTGGCCAAGTGGCGGCTCTGAAAGACTTTGGTACCTTCTGCCCTCACCCGCTGGGTGGGATGTGGTGAGGAGCTGTGCTCCTCTGCGTGGAGGGAGAGCAGAATATTCCCTGCTGTTCCCTCTGCAGGAGGGAAGGACTTTGCACCACCCCTTCCCCTGGAACACCCTGCTCCTCTTGGCTTACCTCCACACAGGCTGGGGATGGGGGAGAGGGAATACGTCACTCTTCCCATCCATCTCAATTCCACCTACTTTGTCTTTGGAGCGTGAGCTACGCTCAACCAATTTTAGGCCAGGAGATAAAAATCTAAGGCCTTTTTTCTTCCTCTGTAGCAAGGAAAGGAAACCCAGCTTCTATTAAGAGGGGACAGAAATCTGTGTTGGTGTCAAGGCTCCCATTTAGCTGACACAGGTAGTTTGTTCTTCCAAAAGGCTCCATCTGGGCTGACACTTGGTGCCTCCTGAGGCAGGAAAAGGCAGAGTTAACACATTGGCAAAGTCAGAGCTGGAATCCTGTACCTGTTCTGTATAAGGCTGTAGGTTTGCAGTGTCAGGGGTCAGGAACAGGCTGGGGGAGAGGCAGGAAACCTCTTTCCCATTCTTTACAAGGGGCTGGAATCCTGTCCATGTTCTCTGCTGAGGTGGTGGCACAGGGGAAAACTGCAGCTCCTGGGCTGGGCAGACAATCCCCCGTGAGATCCTGCAGCAGGCTCTGTATCTGTCTCTGCTTCTGTGGGGTCTTGCTTCTTGCACTCATAGAATCCACTGAGTTGGAAGGGACCCACAAGGATCATCCAGTCCAGCTCCTGGCCCTGCACAGACACCCCAACAATCCCACCCTGTGCATCCCTGAGAGCATTGTCCAAACACTCCTGGAGCTCTGTCAGCCTTGGGGCTGTGACCATTCCTGGGGAGCCTGGGCAGTGCCCGACACCCTCTGGGGGAAGAACCTTTCCCTGATATCCACCCTAACCCTCCCCTGACACAGCTCCAGCCATTCCCTGGGTGCTGTCCCTGGTCACACTGAGCAGAGCTCAGGGCCTGCCCCTCCTCTTCCCCAGGTGAGGAAGCTGCAGAACTGCTGTGAGCTCTGACCTCAGTCTGCTCTTCTCCAGCTGAACAGACCAAGGGCCCTCAGCCACTCCTTGTGTGTCTTCACCTCCAGGCCCTTCACTGTAGCTCTCACCATCTTCCATAGCCTGACTGGATCCCTCAAAAGGAGTTGGTACTTGCACAGGCCTGTTGCTTTATGTGGCACTGTTTGAGAACTGAAGTGTGCCAAGTAAACACCAAAAAAGAAAAAAAAAATGCCTTGTCCTTTCCCTGTTCTTGCTCCTTGTAGAACAGGTGGTGGTGTCATCCAGTGAGACAAAGAATTGTGCTTTTCTTCCCTTTTCTGTTTGGTGGGTTTTGGTGATTCTGTGTCAGGTGTTTCTGGATCACTTGACACATCTCTGCCGCCTTTGAGACCTACCTTTCGGATTCTTGTCACTTTCCAGCAACCCCCTCTGGGTGCTGGCAGGAAGCAGTGCGACACCAAACCTGTTGGTGAGCTGGACAGGTGGCCAAACCCCTTTCTAGACCAGAGGTGGCAGGAACCCTGCTCTTGATTTACACTGCTGGAGTTTCTGTGGCTTGAGTGGAGGCTTTCCTCACCTGTGAAGGGATGAGGAGAGGCAGGGTGAGCATTTCTCCCTTCCCTGGCAGGTGGGTGTTGTGTGGCGTGTGGCTTTGGTCCCCTGTGTCACTGTAGGAACAGCAAGGCGTAGTTTCCTGGCAACTGTCAGGGTTGCTAAGAGAAAAGTCTTTGCTTTGGTAGATGTGACATCTTTGACATCCTCCACTCACATTACATTGGGATGGGCTTGATGGAGAGAAGACGACCTGGTAGCCAACTCTCATCTCCTTTGACCCGGCTGAATGCTGCTCTTCAGAAATAATTACAGTGTCTGTAAGGCAGTGGAACAGCCTGTCTGGGAGATGGGGAACATGGATCCTGCTGTTTGCCATCCTTGCCCCATTCAATAACTACAAGTGACACTTCCTGCCCTCTGCTAGGAGATGAAATGAGTTCTGGGAACTATTCTGTAGGTACAGAGTGTTATCACTGGTCCTTGATGCTCTGGTTTCCCAGTCCATTTCAGAGGTGGCTTCACTGAGAAAGAAACTTTCCTCAAGCTGTCTGCTCTGCCAGTGCTTCATTCTTAAAAGAGTTTGCTTCCCAAACCCACCTGTCCATGGGGTGAAAGCTGTGGTTGGATGGGGTGTATGTGAGTGTGTGTGGGGGAAGGAGCAGCAGGTTCCCTGAGGCATTACTCCAGTTTAGCTCGGTGGAATTCAGTGCAGTTGTACCAAGGCAAAGCCAAAGGCAACACAGTGATGAATTGATAAATCCTATTTGCTCGCATCTGCCCACTCAGAGGCAGAGCTGGGGACATCACTGGCTGCTGCTGCGTGCCAGAGCATGTGCAGAGGGAGTTGTTGTGCTCTCTGCAGTGCTCGGGAGACAGATGGTGGAGCCCACCCATTCTCTACAGAGAGGAGGATTTCTGCAGTGCTGTGGTGCTGGCAGACGATGCAATGGCAATGTTCTTACATTTCACAGAACTCACTGGTATCAGAAGTGATATTGTACCTGTGTTCTCTTCTGGAACCTTATTTTTGTTCCACAGCTACCTGCACAGCTTTTGGCACAGCACTAATGGAGAATGGGTACTGCTCTGGCTGGACCAGCTCTGCCATTTAAGGTGAGAGTTGGATTGTAGGGAAGAAATAACCTCAGCTGCTGAGGTGCTTTTAGGAGAGGGGAACCAGTGAAGTGATGTTCTTATCCCTTCTAAAATTCCAGCAAACCCTCTATCTTAGCACAGTATGGGAGAGCTTCTGTTGGTTGGGAGTTGGTGCAGATCAGATTAATGGAGATGTCTTGTCTTCCCTAAATGGAAAAGAATTGATTTAGCTGTACAAGTGGGACTTGTGACAAGAGAATGAAGCCCAGCGCAATTTTGCAGAGGCCATCAGAAATGCTGGGGACATTCAGAAATGCTCAGTTTCCCACCAGTTTCCTGCAGCTTACAGCACATTTGCATTGACCTTCGTGACAGCGCCAGCCTGGCAAATGGAAAGGACATGCATCACTAAGAGGAGAATTAAATTTGCAAGGAATGCCTTGTATTTCATTTTCTGTTACTGCCATTTTTATCTGTCCCAGCTAATCCTTGTGTCCCTAGAAAGCCTGCCCTAGTGTTCCACTTCCTGCAGCAGGAATGGTGTCTGTCCTCACAGCAGGGATGGCTTTCTCCAGCTCTTTTGTCAAACACTGTCATGGACCCCCTGAGCTCCCCGTTCCTTTGCCAGCTGTGGGGAGTGTGCAGCTCATTGATGTGGAGCCTTCTGTCTCCTCAGAGCAAGGAATCAGCCCTGACCTGACTGGCACCTGTAAGAGCAGCACTGCTCAAGTGGAAGCTGTCCCCAGCTTAGCAGATTCCAACACAGATTCCTTTGTGTTGGAATAAGGGGGGAAAGTAATGTCTTCTCTTGCAGCTGTCACTTCAGAGATTTTCATCCCTCTCTCTTATGCAAGCATGAGAGCGTCATAGACACAAGAGGTGTGGGTTACAGGTGTGTGAAATGGCTTCACACAGCTAGACAGACATCCCTTTCAGCCTGGTTTGAATTAGAAGAGGTGTGGGATTGAAGAAGCTATCCTCTTTTCGCTTTTTTAAAAAATGTGCAGGCTTGACGTAATTACCACTGCAACAGTGACACTGTGGGTGCATCCAGACGTGATTAGTGTTTTCTTCTTCTCCTCCCCCCTTCCTTTTTGGCTGTAAAAACATCACTGCAGCTCATTTTTCAGGATTGTGTGCTCATTATTTTATAGTGAGTGGCTCTGCTCAGAAGTTTCTACCTGAAATAGCCTAGAAGGTGATGTTGCTCTTGAAAACAAAGCACAGCCATCTCTAAAGAGCTGGTCCAGTAGTCTGGGCAACCTAGAGCAGTTTGGAGTTGCAGAGGCTTAGAGTTCCTGAGTTGTTGGGAAAAGAAATGATTGGATGCCAGCCCTGAGTCCTTGGCTTCTGGAGCTGGGCCAAGTCCACTTCCTATAATTAACCCGCAGTCCTCAGGGGCATGAGGACAGCTGGACACGACCAGGTGATCCAGTAACCTCTCCTGTCCTCCAGGGACGAGGAGGAAGAGGGGGCAGAGTGAGTGGGGAGTTTAAAATGGATGCTGTGACAGGTTGACACTCCAGGACAGCCTGGGCTCCTCTGCCCCTCTCTCCTCTGCTGGGTTTGTAGGGTCACGGCGAGGCTGGCCGTGCTCCCGGTGCCCGTTCCTGCGGGCAGGAATGCGCAGTGCCCGCGGAGCTGCGCTCTATCCAGCTCGGCACAGCTCACTGCAGCCAAGGCTCGATGACTTTGCAGATGCTGGTGCTGCGCACGGAGTGACCTGAGCTGAGCTCAGCCACGGTGCAGTCCCAGCCCTGGAGAGCTCAGCCTGCAGGAGCCAGGCAGCGGAGCTCAAAGTGGAGCTCCTCAAAAAGGATTTGCTTTAGGAAAGGCTCGGCATTGATGCAGCTGGCTGAGGTGAGGATGCATTTGTCTTGCAAAGGCAGTGGGAATGTTCTTTAGTTCTCTGTGGAGACAGAGGAGCTTGGGAACCATGAGGAAAATGTCACCAAAAGCTCTGTGGGTAGAAGACGTTTTGTAGCAGCAGCTCCATCTCTGTATCCCCAAACAGATCTAAGTCAGGGAAACCTGAGCACAGCAAAGCCCTTTTTTGGCAGTATCCAGCAGCGTCTCCTCTCTGGGGAAGTCCAGGTCTCTAGTTCTGTGCAGACAAAATGTCAGGGCTTCATCTCTCTGTCTCCCTCCCTCCTACCAGCTGAGAAACCAGCAAGTACCTTTATAATGAGGGATTAACTGTGCAATCAGATCTGTGCTCCTTGTGCCATCCCCACATCCAAGCACAGTCGTACCCTGAGCATAGGAAAACATGCTCACAGAATAAATCCAGGTCAGGTTTCAGGCTGCTGGCTTAGCTGTGGCCCTGACTTCTTGAAGCTAGAGTTTTGACTTGCTTAGCAACAGTAAAGCTGTGCTACACAAAAAGTCCAAAAAGCAGGGCTGGAAAGGTTTTGCTGCTGACCTCCCATCTGAAGGACACAGCTCCCGAGCGGGCTGGTGCCCTTTGTTTCTCAGTTTTGATCCACAGAGAATCATCATGGAATACTAGAATCGCCTGGGTTGGAAGGGACCTTGAAGATCATCTCATTCCAGCCCCTGCCATGGGCAGGGACACCTTCCACTAGCTCAGGTATCTCCCAGCCCCATCCAGCCTGGCCTGGAACACTTCCAGGGATGGGGCAGCCACAGCTTCTCTGGGCACCCTGTGTCAGAGCCTCACCACCCTCACAGGTGAAGAATTTCTTCCTGATATCCAAACTAAACCTAGACTCTTCCAGTTTGAAGCCACATGCAGCCTCCAGCAAAAGCTCCCTGGCGTTTCACCCTCTTAGCAAGGCTAAGGATGTGGTACTTTCTGTGTGGTGGAAGAAGAACTAGCGAGGCAGGGCAGTAGAAGCCTGTTTTGAATCCATGTTGTTGGATGCCAGCCCTAGGCCAAACCTAAGGAAGGGGACATAGTGGTTGGGCAATGTGGGAACAGGAATGGAAATGAACTCTGGGCCTTTTCTGTTTAAAACATGTCTCCCTAGCACTAATCCTGTAAGGACCTGGAGTTGCCTCATCCCAAAAAACAGCATATCCAAGCCAGGCAGCGCTGAATATGTCCTTGCTTTACTTGCCACAGGCACGGAGAAAAGAGCCTGAGAAAAACAGTAGCTCCTGCCGCCAGCTCTGGAAGGCAGCGGACTTCTCAGATGTCAGGCAGATCTGAAACATCAAAGGGGCTTCTCCTGAACTAGCTGACCTTTTATTACCCATATCCTTCCCCTAATACCCAGCAGATTATCTTTGCCTTGTTTTTGCTGCTGTGTCCCTGACCTGTGGAAAGCCCCATGCTTTGAGCATGCTCCATGACGGCAGGGAGGTGGCATTTGCACTGACTGCTCTGCTCCAGGTGGCTCCTCTGTGAATTTTCTTTTGGATGTTTGTGACTGGAAGTGCCTCCAAGCGTGTGTCACCACCCCACACCTCCATCTGATCCTGAGCTATAGGTGAGCACCAGCTCAGCAGACACTGAGAGGGGGTTTAGCCCCAGGGGAACTGTGGATTGCTGTGAGTACAAGCTGGTTGTGCTTACACACAGGATAAGCTGCACCCCCAGACCACCAAGGACAATAATTTCCAGAGGTTTTCTTTCTCCTTTCAGCAGTCTTGCTGAAATCCAGGGGAGTGCTGGTGGAAACAGGTGCAAAAAAGGTGTTTTGGGGGGAAGATGTTGCTGGTAGCTTCTGGATGTAACCATGATGATGAGATGAGGCAGTGGAGGAAAGCCAGCACAGAGGAGAGAGGCCCTGTGCATCAAAGCACTGCTCTGCTGTCTCAGGTGTCAGTCACTGACCCAGCACACGGTTCCTGTGGAGATGCACGATGCTGCCACACACAGATTGCCTCTGGCTCTGCTCTCTGGGCTGGCTGCAGCTTTCTCCTTCCTGGGTCTGCTGCTCAGGCCCTGGACTTTCTCCAAGCATCGCCTCCCACCGGCTCCGTGCTGTTCTCAGCGGTTCCTCTCCCGTGTTAGAATCTGCTGGAATAACTTGCACTGCATGAACAATTCCTCGAGTTTATCCTTAAGGCAGAGGACAGACACTAGCAGAGCCTACGAGAACCACCAGATTAACACCAGTCCCTGGAGGGAACAAAGGGCAGAAGCTGTGCAATGTGTTGCTCAGGCCATTAGGAAAGCCTGGTTCCTAGGGGAAGGGGGGAGTGAAAATCGTGGCTGTGTGAGCCTTGGCATGATGGACCAAACAGTGAGGGTCAGCTCCAGTTTTCCAGAGCCAGGACCCTGGAGGAATGTTGCATTCATTAGCTATCATGTCATGGTGTGGAAACAAGTGGCTTGAGGCTGTGCCTGCAAAATTACATGTCTGGTTCTCTTCCACTGTCCTTCTGCAACCCTCAACATCCACACAACTTGCAGCCTTCCAGCACCTGAAGGGAGCCCACAGGAAAGATGAAGAGACTCTTGACAAGGGCCTGGAGTGACAGGACAAGGGGCAATGGCTTCACACTGACAGAGAGCAGGTTTAGGTTGGATATTAAGAGTGAGTTTTCCCAGCTAGAAGTTTGTTTTTAATGCTGAATTAAATCCTTGAATAATGAGGTGGGACACTTCTACAGCATCATTATTCCAGGAAGGATGGTCAGGTGCTCTACGGACAGCAAATCCATGATGATTTTTATTGTTAGCAGAAACACAAACAATGGATTATAGTTACCTCACTTTTGCCATCTCAAAAAGAATCCAGGAGCTGCTGGATGAGACAGAAATATCAGGCAAAGCTGCACTTGTAGGCATGAACTGCATGAAAATTAGTCTGTTAACTTGGCCTTGAAATATTATTGAAACAAAATTGGAACAATCCAGTTGGGTCATGCAGTGAGATAAGTGATTTATGAGGGTGAAACCAACTCAACATCATCTTAACGACATACTATTAAATACACATTACTAAATTTGATATGCCCAGGAGCACACTGCCTGAGGGCTAGCATTCCCAGCTAATTCAGTGGTTTCCACTCTTTTTCAAAGGTATTTCATAGCCATAGAAAAAGGGCAGAAGCACTGTTTTGGAAGGTTTCTCTGCTGGCTATAGATAAAGGTAAAATTGAACAGTCATAGCTAATATAATGTCATCTCACAGAATCTTGGAATATCCTGAACTAGAAAGGACTCACAAGGATCATCAAGTCCAACTCCTTGCCCTGCACAGGACCAGAGCCAGGCACAAGCATAGAAATGTTTATACTTTCCCTTCTGGAGCAAGGAAGGGAAGGAAATTGTGTAAGATTTCCTGTTCTTCATATACCTAAGTTTCTGTAAGATGACCTTTCCAATGCTAATTAAGTTGAGTCAGAGTCTGAGCTGTGACAGGAATAATTCTTGAATGCAAAAAAAAAAGCAGTAAACATACAGACACAGTTCTGAAAGCTTAAAGTGCTCTCCCTGATGCGGGGAAATATCTGTCCCCTAAGGTAAATGCCACCAAACAATGCTGGATTCCTGTCAAAGTGGCAGCTGATGGCCATTCTGGGAGTGTGACTACCGATGGTTCAGCAGCTGCCAGCTTGACCAGTTTGTTTCTGTAGCATTCAGGCAGCAGTTCAAGTTGGCCTCTCTCAGCAGTGCCCATTCCAGGGACTGAGGAGTGGAAAATCTCTTGTCCATTACATACCTCTGGCACTACAAACTTCCATCTTCTCTTGAAAAGGGGAAGGTGTCCTGCACCTCAGTTTCTGCAGAGAAGGAGACAGCTCTTTCCTGTGCCCATAAGGTTTTGCCCCAGAGATCACAAAGCTTATGGAATGGTTTGGGCTGGAAGGGACTTTAAAGATCATTTTGTCCCCGCCATGAGCAGGTACACCTCCCACTAGAAGTTCTCCCATGCTCTTTTCATGGAAATCACATAAGGACAAGAGCTTATAATTGGTTATAATTGTGGCTTGCAGTTTTCATGCTTCTCAGGAACAACAGCCAGCAAGAGGAATGAGCAAGTGGTTTATAGGTATGGGAACTCAGAAAATCCACGGTGTGCAGAGCACTCTGCACCCAAGCCAGGTGACATTTGGTGATGCCTCAGATGACACCTGGAGTAGAGGGGAATTTGTGAGGATCACCACAGAATCCTAGAAAGAGCCCTTGGACCTGCACAGAGGACCTGTTCCACTACAAGGGCAACTGCAGTTTCTAGGAATGATATGATCGTGTGAAGGGAGACCAGGCTTAAATTACCAGGTCAGCAGCCACCATTGGGAGGAGGCAGCTGAGGTGTAAGCAGATAGCAGCAGCAGGGTGAACCAGAGTTCACCTGAGTTACAGGGCTCTGTGCATGGCATTAACGGGGTTTGATGCAGAGCAGTTGGAGGGGTGGGCAGCCGGCAAGCCCCTGTGGAAGTGGGGTGGCCAGAAGGTTCTGTGTCTGAAGCAGGGCAGGATGTGGTCAGTCTCTAGGTACAAACTGTCAGAGTTGCTGGGTTGGGTCCTGGAGAGATGCACAGCAAAGAGGATCCCTGCTTGCTACAGCAGAACTGGTGTGTGACTTCTGCTCTGGCACAGAAACCACAGCAGGGTCCCAAAGTGCTCCATTTGGAGAAAAGGGTGCTCTGGTAGGGGTGGGATGATGCAGGGGAGATGTGGAGATCATGGAAATACTGTCAGTATCAGCAGATCTCCATCCCCTTCTTGCTCATCCTTGACAAACACACTCTCCCCATCTATATTCTCTCCTCATCCCGTGCTCCTAATAGTATAGGGAGAGTCAAACAGCTCTTCCCTAATTTTATATACCCCCTACCCTGTGACTCCTGAGGAAGGGGGGACAGTTTGTCTCTCACTAGAACTCTGGAAGCATGGGGAAAACGAATTTAAATGCAATGTTTTGAGGTCATGTTCTCTGACAGTGCAAATCAGCACAGCCTCAATTAACTCAATTAGCAGTGCTGACCCTGGAGTCATAAATATTGGTGAGTCGCTCCCTCTGAGCGCTGTGGCAGCATGCAGAAGATTTTAAAAGAGCAATTTTCCACATCCCCCGCCCCCCAGCTTTTCACAGAATTCCAAAAAATGCTGTAAAAAATTGTCAGTCTTTGGGTCAAAGTTCTGGAACCAAATATCAGCTGTACTGACTGACAGTCTGCATCTTAGAGAAACCCTCACTGCATGCACTCAACTGTCTCATTCAAAGGACTTTTTTCACATTAAAAATCCCCTTGAGTTTGAATAACAAATGACAAATAAGCTGCTCCAAGTCCTTATGAGAATCCTGAAGGATAGATCAGTGTGGGGGCATGCAAGGACTCATTCCTTCTTAGAGGAAATCCTGCCACCTCCTATGCGTGGAGAATTGCAACAGAAGGGTTCATATCCTCAAAAAGAAATGTTTCCTGTGCGTTTGAGATGGCAACAACAGGCAGAATTCCCTCTCAGCATACACACATCCTCTACAAATGCATGGAAGTCCCAGAAGGTCTTGGTGTCCAGTATTTTGGGGGAGTTATTATTTTGGGAGAGGAACAGACTTAATTTTAGTTTGTAAGTGCAGCAGGTGTCTTCCCAGACACTGATAGCCAGAAATCCATGGGGACTGGATGTCATTTACTGTCATTTCTCACAAGAAATTGCGGGCCAGCACAATCAGGGTCAGATACTGAAGTAATAACAGCTTTCACAGTAACAACCAGTCTTTCATTTCTAGATCCTCAGGCCTAGCTCACTAGGGCAGCTTCAGCTAAATCCTATTTATTATAGAAAAAAAATTCTAAGTCAACTTAGCCAAGTGGCAGAAATCCCAGATTGGTAAAAGGGTTGAAAGGAAAGAAAGCAGTCATTTCTATGCCATCTTCCCTCAAATATGTGCATACGAAAAAAATAATGGGAAGATGAGAAATTACTGGTCTTCATTCAGCCTTTACTTGAGAGTTTCCTTACCTGAATTCGATAGTTGATCACAACAACGATGGCACAACAGCAGCTGTAGCTTAAATATCCAAATTTGTTTTCCAGAGAAAGGTTTCTGGGGACATTTATCCTTCCTTTTCCCAGTTTTCTGTATCTGCAGTAGCAGAAAAGGCAGCATATTCCCCTGCCCTTTGTGATTTTTAGACTGGACATTGGGAAGCGTTTCTTTACCAAGAGAGTGGTGAGACACTGGACCA
>VYZR01066283.1:2708-13950 GCA_013400675.1 Oxylabes madagascariensis
AGGATTTATTTTTCTATTTTTTTATTAGATTATGATAACTTGCTAAGTTTTGCTTTGTTGAAAGAATTGACTAAAATTTCAGAGTATTCTGATTCATAAGTTTATGGGAATATTGTAATATTTGCCAGAATTTCATGTTTCAGCGAACTGTTCTGCCAAAAAATTATTTCATTATAAGACAGATGAAGCAATTGCATTATTAAAAATAGACTGTCCCATTTCTTTCTGTCTTCTACATACTTTGAAACTGAACTTCTGATTTTTGGAGTAACCAATGCAAAGGCTGTCTCCTTCTTGGCAATATTATCAGATTCTAGTGTTGACTTTTTCAGGGGTAAACTTGAAGAATAAAGAAGAACTTTTTGTGTGTTATTCTGCTCCTAATAGTGAGTCAGAACAAGTCCATGTCAGGCTCAGAGAGTATAAAATTGTCTGTAAGTAGATTAGTTTGTGTGCTGTTTTTATTTTTTTTTTTAATTCTTATTCTTTTTTTTTGTTTGTTTTTATTTGCTTTAAAAACATGGACTCAGTTGCACAGTAGCAAGAATTAGTTCCCTTCAACTATCTTCCCGTAATTTTTACAAATCTTGTCAGCTAATGAAAACTATGTATCTTTACACTTTTTCTAAACTGGGAGCTAATGTAACATTGATGTGCAGAAATTGCTCCAAACTTTATTGTGCCCATTATGACAGGCTTTATTAATGCACCAGATTCCAATATACAAAATTAAAGGCATTAGACATGTATACTGCTGCTTATTTGACAAGGTGCTGTGTATTCCCTGTGCCAGGTTTGCTGGCTGCAGTGGCTCAGGCTGTACTTTATAACTCTGTGCTGGGCTGGGAAGCAAAGTTGACCTTGTCAAACACCCTGCTATGCTGCCTCTCTTTCTAGTCTGTCTTGGTGATCAAGTTGTCATTATAAATGCAATTTAAAATCCTGTAAGAACTTGAAGAAATGTGTGTAATTTTTCCCGACTGTCTGTTGCTGGAGGAGACCTGAAAGTGCAACTTCAGGAAAGCACAGGCTGGCCGCCCACGCTCCTGGAGTCAGCTGCTCCCCTGCCAGGTAGACACTTCTTGAAATAGTATTGCCCACAGGGATCGTTTGTCGCATTTGAATTGATAACTCTGGCAATCTGTTGTAACCTGTGCTGCTTTTTCATCATTTCTTGCATGGTTTTATGCCCTCAGCCTGACATGTGCCTCCCATATGGAGTCAGCCCCTGGGGCTGTGTGCTTTGGATCCTGTGTTTTATGGTTGGACTCAATCTTAAAAGGTATTTTCCAACCTAGATGATTCTATGATTTCATGTGCAAACAGCAGCGCTGCACTTGGCTTGGGCACACCCAAGCTCTCCAGCTGCTGTGTATTGGCAGATCCTAATTCTTTCTGATTACCTGGTGTTTACCCCACTCCTGGTTTGTTTTTTGTATCTAATCCTTGTGTGCAGGGCTGTAGTTTGATCATCAGCAATTTGTGGGTTGTATATTTACACAATGCCTCTTTACTCCTGAGCGACTTCGGCTGAAATAAATGGTAATACTGCATGTTCAATATTTGTTCTGCCTTTTCCACAGAGTCAGAGCAATATAATAGGATCTATTTAGCTTTTATTCATTTGCTTTGCAGAATTCTTCTTTCTTTTTCTCTGATTCTGTAGGTGTCTACTATTGCTCTTAGCTGTAGATTGTACTGTGTAGGTTTTCACAGAGTAAACATATACTGATATCTGTACAGAAGATTCTTGGTTAATAATAGATGAGAACAACCTAATCTGTTTAGATTTGACATTATACATCCCTAAAAGGGGTGTGCAGGGGAGGCACAATGTGCTGTTTGAAATGCACACAGAGACAACCCCTCTGAATATTTATATATTTTTTCAGTGTGCAGTTCCTTGTGCTTGGGTCAAAGGAAAGAGGAAAACCAAATTACCACAAGCCTATGTGTATTATTAAGGAGCATTAACTCACTCAATAGGACATAGTGCTTAACTAAAAACATGCAGAACAGTGGAGAACAAATGGAAAAAAAATCAGCCCATGAACTCACCCATTGTCTTCTATAGAGCAGTAGAATGAGACCAGATCCCCATAGGGATGCAATGGAATAGAAGCAATAAATAGATAGAAGCAATTAAAAAATGGTGCAGAAGTTGTATTAATGTTTGGTTTTTAATTGATTCCTTTCCAAGGAAGTTAAAAAGGAAGGAAATGTGAATAGCTGCTGAAAGGAGAGCTCTGTTATCTACTTCTGTAACTCTAACTTTCCAAGGTTTGGCCAGTATTTATACATCTCTGCTGAGCTGTATTTTTGGCACCAAAATATTGGTTGTGGTTTGCATAATCATGTGCTACACTAGCTGCCTGCAAGAAAACTGAAGTTATTCTTCTTTCAAAAATGCAATTAGTTTTAAAGCATTATGCTAATTTAAAAAAAAATCTCTACAAGATGTGGAAAAAAGCAAACTTTTGTTCACTCTTAAGGGATATATAAAGAGGCTTGGAGAGAACCAAGTAAAAAATAAGTAATTTTCAGTTCCTCTGAGACTGAACTAAAATGACTTTTTTTCTTTTCTTCCATTAAACTATAAAAAAATCAGCATAAACTCTATAAGAGAAAGCTTAAAATCTTGTATAAAAATGTTGGCCTTTACTACTCTGCTCTCATTTCTACCTTCTCTTTGCCCAAGGTAGGAAGTAGATCCTAAAGACTGTTTCTGTCAGAGTTAAGTGTCACTACTTTTAGTGACCAGTTACAAGTACAACACACTTGTGAATGAATGTAGGAATTGGTGAGTGGATGAAAAAGTTGGTTCATGCTAAAATCATTTGGTTCCCATGAACATAGTGATGTGTTTATAAATAAGGATGTGTTAATACATTTGAAGTTTTGTCTGTATTAATACTGGCTGATAAAGAAAAGACGTCCCAAATGTAATGCTTTGAGGATCACAAGTCCAATGTAAATCCAGGAGGAGTCTGAGCTCTGGGAGCACACAGGTGTTTTATTAATCCCTTTCTTCTACACAGGTTTTTTTCCCAAAGCAGGACCTCAGAGCTCATTACCTTCTTATGCTTCCTCTTTTCCTCCTCTAGGATTATCTCCATGGGTTGAAAAATGACATCTCCCTCTCCATGGTAATTTATTGTATTTCTAATGGGTATTAGCCCAAATGGAAACCAAAAATGTGTATCTGAAAATTCCTTACTGAATTGAAGTGGCCTGAAATATTTCCCAGTGGTCAGTCTGAAATAGGATAGTGAGTTTGTGGAGGAGGAGGAAAGGCTCCTTCAAACACACCTCTGGTTGCTGATTGGAAGTGTGAACCAATCATCTTCTTTCTTTTGAGGCAGTTGTACCCAGAAGAAATCTGGATCAATAACCTGGAATTGCCACTGTGGGCCCTTTGTGCACACGAGAGCCCACCTGAGGAAGGAGTGGGTCCTGCCTGTAAGCATGATGTGACCTGGCCACAGCAGGGTATTTAAAGATTGTTTCATCCATCACCAGGCACAACTTTCAGGCATGGCTTGCTCCGTTTGTCTGCCAACACGGCAGAGCTCTTGGCAGGCCAGGGGTTAATTGTCACTGCTTGTCTCAGTTCAGAAGCTGTGTGCTCCCAGTCTGCTGTCACGAGGCTACATGCCTCTGGCTTTCCAAGATGGAACAGGTTCCTTCCACAAACTGTAATTCTGACTGATGGGAGGCTGCTTAAGAAGTTGAAATATGGTTAAAAATGACAGTACTTATCCTCAGGCTCTTCTGGGAGCGTCAGCGTATCTTGTTCTTTTGTTCTTCTAGTTCTCCCTCCCTCCCCTTGCACTTTAATGCTTTCCCAAGGTTTGTTATTCTTGAAGGAGCTGGGAGGAAGTGCCTATTGATGTTTGATCCTTGTGCTGCGAGCTGGGAGATGCCATGTCTGTGCCCATCCATGCTGCCCACAGGCCAGTTTGGGTCCAGGGGATCTGGAAAGTGCCTGGTCCTGCCCACTGTCAGCTGATGGCCACAGCATCCCTGTCCTTGGCTTGCAGAGGTACAGCTCACCTAGCAGCTGTGAGCAGAGCAGAACAAAGTAATTGCATTTGTCCAGTTACTAAAGCAAATCTGAGTGTTGTGCCATCTGTTCTGCAGAGACGCAAAACCCAGTGAGCTCCTTGGAAAAGGCAGAGAATATGTTCAGGATCTGTGGAAAAGATGGATGTGAAAATAAGATGCTGAGAATTGGTAGGAGCCTGGATAACAGCAAAACAGACCAAATACAACAATCCAAACACTTGAAGGAGCAAACACAAGAAAGAAAATTGCCTTCAAGTGCAGGAAAACACAACATTGATTGGATTTTTCATCTTGTATCTTCCCCACTGCCTTTTGTACATGTGGTAACTTTTTCTCAGTGATTCTGCTCAGGAGAGCAGATCCAGAGGGAGTTTCAAAGCTCAGAAATTCTGTGACAGTGCAGGAGCTTCACCCTGTCATGCCAGTGAGGGGGACTGGTCCCTCCTGGCTGATGAGAAGCCCCAGATAGCTCAGGGTGACACTGGCTACCCCAGCCCAGCATCAGGCCTCCTCTGCCTGCTGCCAGAAGTCACAGCTGTGATCCAAAGCACAGCTGTGTGTCATTTTCCAAAAGCCAGGAAGGAGAATTGCAGACTGTGTGAAAAATGATAAAATCTGGAAAACTTTTTAAAACAACCTCTATAATTTTGTGAAATTCCTGCTTCCCCAAAGTTCAGATGAATCCCATGAAATTCTAATTGCGTGAAGCTCCTTGTTGCAGTGCCACAGCCAGACAGGGCTGATGGCCATGCTGGTGGCTGTGCTGGTGGTGAACAGTTGGCAGAGAGGGTCTTTCATTGACCACTCCTTGCAGCAGAGTAGAACAGGAACAGCAGGTAATGAGATATCCCACACCTCTCCTGCTTTTTAAATGAGAGCCATGGACTGGTTGGAAGTGACTCTGATGCTGAGAGCTGCCTGGAGTGAGAGATTTTGCTGGTAGTAGTGAAAAGGGCACCTTGTGGGTTGTGCTCTGGATTTGGGCTTCAGGACGTTTGGTTTCCCATCTCTGCCACAGAGATGTCCTTGGGTAAGTCATCCAGTTTATCCTCCTCTCACTTCCCCAGTGAGGAATGGGGGATTGCTTTCCTCCAGCACGGTGCTGTGAGGCTCCGTGGAGTTGGCAGTTACCATAGAGATGAGGGACCTAAATAAAGTTTGAAACCTGTTGAAGGAGAGCTGGAAACCTGACAGTGTTACCAAAAGAGCAGCTTGGCTTTGGCCCTGTTGTGTGGGGCAGCTACAGCAGGTTGTAAAACTGTCACAGGAGGTGTAAGTCCTGTGAAACCCGGGTCATCTGGAGCACTGACTTGTAAAAACAAAAAGCTACCAGCACAAATTCAGCCCATAAATATGAAGCAATATCACTAGTTAAACAAATAAACTAAAAGAGATTTTCTCTTCAGGATCCTCTGGGCATTTTCATTTAATAAAGTCTTTTGGTCTGGCAGGAGTCCAAAACCAAGAAGTCCAGACCTGCTTCTGTTCTTTCTGGGGCACCCGGGAGCTTCTGAGGCTCCTCACTGTTTGTATTAAAGGTCTTTAATTTGCGATAACGTGTCAGCTGGAGAACAAAAACTGTAGAGTTACTCTGTGATTTGTTTTAGGCAGAAGGAGGCAGGGGAAAGAATATTTAATCTAATTGATACTTTGTTGTGAAATGAAGAGATGACTTTCAGGTAGTCTTTATTACACCATTAATTGTCCTTCTCATTCATGTTAAAACAAATATTTAACGTTTTCATTCTCCCTGCTGAGATGAGGATAGGTTTGAGATCCTGGTCATTCCCATTCAACTTCTTTGGAAACACTACAGTTTGGTTGTATTTGCAGTCATCCTGCATCCAGTGTTTTCAGTGCAGCTATAGGACTGACTTGTGTAACAACAAAACAATGCCATCTGTCTTGTCTTTTTTTATCCCGTATTTAAACATACTTTTTTTTTTTTTTTCTGTTTTGGTGCTGATTGACTTGGTAGAGTGAAGTGAAAGGAAATATTTATTGAACTTGTTGCAATAGTTGTCCATCCCTCACCTGAGTTGGAAGTAGCTAATTTAGGACTTGGTATGATGCGTAGGTTGGTTAAATGTTTCTAACAAAGCATTTTCTTTTTTTGTCAGTGTTATCTTCCATTTGACAGGTTCCTGTGCATTCATTCCTTGATCTTCCTAAGTTCTGTCTCTTGGGCTCCTGATACTGCTATCTCTAAATTGTGTGTCTAGCAGCAAATTCAAAGTGGAAGTGCGAGAATTATGTTGACCTCCTTTGTAATTTTTCAAAAACATTTGGAAATTTGTTGTGAAGCTCAGTGGCTCACTGGTCACATGGCCACAACTCACCACCAGTGTGTAAGTTCGCCTGTCTGGTCTGGGATAAAGTTGGTTGGAACCTCTGTTGGATGAGTTGGTTGGAACCTCTGTTTTCTGGAGGAGGGGTGTTTCCTGTCAGGCCCTGGATGCCCCCATGTCACTGCTGGGGACCCTCATGGGCTCCCTTGGTGCCCTCAGCTGTTTTGTCTGTGCTGGATACTTGGTCCTCCTCTAGACTGGACTCAGAGACACAATTGCAATAATTGACTTGGGGGGGATATGTAGATACAGATTATCTGATAATTTATTTTGCAAACTAATGATTTTTGCATTTATAGAGGTAGATAACTGGCACCCTTACTGGAGTATTTCCTCTGACCCATATTTCCAGCTTGTAGTTCTTGTAACTGTACTTGGACAACTGACTTGGAGAAGTTTTTAAGCATTGTTGTTGGCTCAAGAACTACAAATGTTTGGGGTTTTTTTTCTCTCTGCCTAGTAATCTAAATTAATAATGTCTGTTTCATTATAAAACATCCCCTGAGATTTTAAAGGCAACGTTAAGTAAGAAAGCCACATCATTTTATAGTAGACATGGAAATTATGGAAACCACCCCACCTCTTTTGGAACTTGCTTAATATCTTCTATAGTAATAGTATTGTCCAAATAAACACACACCAGTTGCAAACTTACCAGAATGTGTGGTGGTGCTAACCCAGCTCTACTGGTGTGAATACATTAGCCCACTGACATATGGTGTGTAATTTGATTTCTAGTAGTTCTGAAAGATTTACAAGCTGACTTATGCTTCTTGCTTTGCCTTTATTTTCCATACTCTCTTATGTTCCTTTACAGGCTCTATTTGACTCAATGTATGCTGTGTCCAGCTTCCAGCTACCTGAGTGCTGCTGGATATTAATTTCTGTTTATTTTGGGAAAATAGACACAATTCTTTCAACTTTTGCCTAAGAGTATAGGTGCTTTTCCAAAATAAAACATGACTACCAGTCTACCTTCTACTGCAGCACTTGCTATTTTTTCA
The DNA here is from genome assembly GCA_013400675.1 of Oxylabes madagascariensis. NCBI lineage: Eukaryota > Metazoa > Chordata > Aves > Passeriformes > Timaliidae > Oxylabes > Oxylabes madagascariensis. Next base: position 10,126 of record VYZR01066283.1, read on the forward strand.
GCTTTCTACCATTATTATCTAACTGTGGTTTTGTCCTTTAGAGTTTTGTGTGTGATATTTAAGTCCTTTTATTCTTCCTGGAGTGTGGTGAAAAGTTTATGGTTACCGGAGCCATAGTCTAAGCAGCAGAGGGAACATTCTTTTTCTTCAATTTGCACAATAATAAATTGTTTTATTAGTAGCTGCAGCCTTGAAGGGAGGAGAGGAGAAAGATATCTGGAAAAATGCAAACAGCAAAAACCATGAAAAATTGAAGTAATTAAAAAGAGGCAAAGAAAATCTCATGAGCCACACTGTGTTTGACCAAATGTCCATGTGAGGTCTTATCTTGTCTTCAAAACCAGCCAGCAGCAGGTGATTGTCTTTGGTGTCTGAACCTAGCTCATGTTTGATTTTGCTTTTCAAAGGACAGAGATCACCAGCTACTGCTGAGCTCCCTGGACTAAGATGATGTTCTTTATTTTTTCCTCTGCACAACTCTGCTAAAATGTTATTGTGTGATGCCTAAACCTTGGTCCTTGAACTGTAGGTACTAGTGCAGTGTAAACAATAAGGTTTTTAAATATTTTTAAGGAAAAGTTTTGAGCTGGTTTTGCGTAAGACTGCCTATAATATTGCAGGCTAAAATTTCCTGTCAGAGTTTCTTCTTTTGTTTGTTTCCTGGTGTGTCCAAGCTTTTCTCATCAGCAATTCTTATTCTTTCTATCCTTTCCTATCTTGGAGAGTTATCATATGCCTCCCTTCGTCTTTGTCATACAGACAAATAGTGCACATTAATTCTTTGATTTAATCCTTCTTAATAAGCCTGTTCCTCCAGGGATTAATTATTTTAGTTTTTGTACTGTAGCTTGCACTTTGTTGACATCTTGTACTGAGAGCCTACAACTGAGTGCAGTATAAAATTGAAAGCTCATCTCTCATTAGGTTTTCATGCTCTCATTTGAAAAACTGCTTTCCAGGTTCATTTCTCCAATACTGGGTAAGAGAAAGAAGGTTAAAATAAGCCTGGCTATAGGATGTGAAAAGAAAAACAAGCCTCAGCTGCAGCAACCTTTTGTTACTTTTGTTTTCCCGCACCCTTGTGAGCATCCTGTTAGATTAAAGCTGGCATTTATCAGGGAAGGACCCTGTCTGATTTTCAAGCCACGAATCCAGACCTGTGGCTGGCTTTGTGTTATGAGCTGTTGCATGGAACAGTAAGAAGTGTGTGTGAGATAAGATGCCCTCTCCCAGGTGGGAGTTTTTGCCTGCTGGGGGTCTTGCTTTCCCTGTGGTCGCAAATGTCAGAGGCTTCAGACCAGGGGCACCGGGTTCTGCCAAGGGGCACAGCTTCCTGGGGTGGGGATTTTGGGGTGAGCTCCCTGAACCTGCCCATGGTGTGGCTGTGTGGGCACTGGGGCTGCTGTTCCACCGCCAGTGGGGTGGCACTGGGAGCAGCAGGAGATGGGAATGGCCCGGGCCAGGGCTGGCTCCTGCTGCCCTGCAGCTTGTGCTCCGTCATTCACATGCTCCTCTGGAATGTGAAATGCTGCTGCAGAACATCTTCCTAAGGGAAGAGCCAGGGCTTTTAAAAGACAATTTGAAATTACTTTAAATGCTGAGTTTCCACTCAGATGAATTTAATATACTGAACTTTTTTTTCTTTAATAAAGTAAACCTTTTTCTGCAGTTTTCTGTGGTCTGGATCTCTTTATCTTGTTTACCATAGCAAAGACCTGGACTCTGTTTCCTACCCATTAATGGATCTGTTCCAGCCCTGTTGCAGACAGTTTTTAGGAGGCTGCAGTGGTGCTTTGGTAAAAAGTCATTGGCCTGTCTTATATAGAATATCAGACTAAACTGCTTTAGTATTTACGAATCCATTTATAAATTCTGGCCTTGAGATTTATGAATGTGACACCCGTTGACTTAAGTGGGTGGTGATTTGTGCCTTGAGCAAATATATTTTTGAAAAGAAACTTGTGTAGCAATTGTCCCATTTTGTGAGGGTTTGAGCTGAAGAGTCCAACAAAACAGCTGGACTTGTTTTGTTTTCTTGCAGAATGTCAATTAAGTTTTATTGCTGAGAGTAGGACTCAACTATGTGTTTTGTCAAAGTGTCCTCAGAAATGCTTTATTTGAAATGGTTCTGTGTGTCAAAATTTGGAAGGTTAATCTTTTTGGATCTTGCTGTTAGCAAATTCATGGACTTGATATTCATGCTTTTCCTCCCTGAAAGATTAAAGTTGAGAAACTCTGTTTCAGGGCACTGCAATTACTATTCCCCGCTTGCAACAACAGCAATCAAGTTTACAATCCCCTGAGTCTGCAAGATCTGCCACATTTATCATTTTCATTCTTAACAGCTATTTAATAACTCACCTCTTTCCCACTTGGAATTACACATACCTGTGGGCATCAAGCCTAGAGAATTTCCAAAATGTTCTTGCTTATGTATTATTTTAGCTAAAGGAAGTTCTTGTCCCTGAAAAGTTACACAATTGTAACACTTCGGCAGCTGGGCTCATTGGAGATGAGGTTCCGGCTGGTGGTGGTGGAGGTATCCAAAGGTGGAAGCCAACCTGGCAAAGGTGTCAGGCTATTGCCTGCACAGCAGCTGCAGGATGATCTGCTCTGAATTTGCCTGCTTCAGAGCCTCTTTGTACTTTTGCAGTCTGTGCTCTGCAAAAGGAGTATCTGTGGCAAATACAAAAAGTTCTGGGTTTGTGTATTACCTAAACTTGTTGAAAATGAGATTTTTCTCTTGGGATCTCTGAGGATTCATAGGTGAGTGGCTGCCAGGACAGGGCAGGTTGTGGGGGACAGAGGCAGGAGATTTACTGAAGAGAAGTGCTTGGAGTTGTGCCCTGGTCTGCTGCTGCTGCTGGCCCTGGGCAGGCGCTGAGTGACAGAGGTGAGAATTTGGTAATTTCCTTGTAAAGGCAGAGAGGTTGAAAGCAATGTTTTTAGCATTGCTCACTGGTGAAAGCCGGGCCCTTTGGCCAGGACCCTTGTCTTGAAATCTGCTGGCATTGCTTTGTGAAATCACTTATTTTGTGTCTGTTTTCTCGATGGTTCACTGAGAATGAGGCACAGTCTGTCTCACTATTGTGTCTCTTAAAAACCACAGAAAACCTTTTTGAGTTTCTAAAATGAATTAGACCACAAAACTGCAAGATTTGAGCCCAGATTCCCATCTGTTAAAACTAATGCAGCTCTCTTAACTTCAGGTTATATTGGCTCAGACTTGTTCCCCTGCTGTTATCAATCACACCTGCAATTGTGTAGTGACTAAGCTGGGCTCTGGGGACAAAATTTTATTTTTGGTAGCGGTGGAAGTCTGTAGATGCATGAATGGATGGATACCTATCCTCCCTTGAGCAACAAGGATTGGAGAAAGCAGCCTGTCATGAAAGAGCTCTTCGTAGCCATAATTCCTGTATGGTGTTATTCATTAGTAAATCTCAAAATGCAGAAAAAATGTGACCTTACCCCCATGCAGAGGATAAATGGGGCCCTAAGGGACACACAGCTTCCCTGGGTGACCCAGAAGGCTCTGCCTCTCTGTCAGTCTGGCTGTGTAATTCTTATGTGTATCCGTAATTATTCGCCCCCTTACCTTTTTTGAGGATATGTGAAAATAACATAACTTAACTGCAAACTAACTTGAAAAAGAAGCTGAAAAATACTAACAGTAACAATAATATATATGATCAGCTGGAAACTTTCTTCCCCATCCAGTCTGGGCCTGAATAGATCAGTGTAGATGGAGGGCAGCAGCAGCACGCAGCACAGTAAGTGCCAGTGTGTTCCAAATATTTGCCCAATTCCTTCAATACCTCCTTT
>VYZR01066283.1:17960-43915 GCA_013400675.1 Oxylabes madagascariensis
CCACATATTTCTTAATGAATCATTTATAGCTGTGGTTATATTATTAGGCAGATGACTTGAACTGTGGATTGTTGTAGGAACTCTCCCTTACCATCTAAATGAATTTTCTTCTTGAAGTCTGAAACAGTCATTCTTTCTTATTTTATTTTATTTCATGACAATATGTTGGCTAAATCAAAGACTGTAGGACATGCAATATATAAAATTCCTTTACAGTTCAAACATACATTCTTTCCTAATAATTCTGATCAAAAATAATTGATGTGTTTCTCAGCACTAAAAGAAAAGAGAAATTCCAGTGTAGTCCAAGATGAAAATGAGACCAGGAATATTCAGCCATGCAGGGCCAGAAGTTGGGCTTTGATGGTCCTTGGGGGCCCTTCCAACTCAAGAGATTCTATGACTCTGTGTTTGAAGGTTAAATTCCTTCCTTTCTATGGCCCTGCAAAAGTAGGGGGATCTCTGGGGATGTACAGAGTGGTGTCATGTCCATCCAGGAAGCAGAGTGTGGAATGAGAGCACCTGATGTTGTCCTGCTCTTTGGCAGCTTTCAGTGCCACATGAATCGCCCTGCACAAAAAAGGCCAATACCAGGCACAATGACCTGCAGGAAATGCCAGTGTTTAAACACTGATTTATGTTTTGGGATCCAGCATTCAAATATGTCTTTCTGTTTAGTCTTACAGCCTGTCCCAGGGTGTCACCTTCATCTTCTCAGAGAGGAGAATTGACTCTGACCAACTGTTTTCATTTCCAAAAGGTCACCATACCCTGGAAGCTGAAGTTCACCTATAGCAGTTGTTCCTCTGTCCAATCAGTTCAAATACTGATTGCAGAAGTTGCTTCTCTGTTAATTTTCTTAGAAGATCTAAATTCCTTCTAACTCCCATCAGTACTCCCTGCTGCACACAGTGTACAGCAGCGTTTCCCCCTGTATCCTGAATTATGGTCTACATTCCAAACTAAGGTCTGGCATTAGCTGCTTAGTTAATATTGGGCTTAATGTATCCAAAAATACATAGGAACATGTGCAAACCACGGTGCTTTTTTCACTTGCAAAAACTAAAATCACATATTTTTCATGACAGTCAAGCTCTCAGTGTATTTCTCCTGGGTGTATGGCGCGTGCATCATACCCTGTGCTGTTGAGCTTGCAAATGCTTGTTCCTTCTTGATCTTTAGTTGTGCATTTATCATAAAAAGATTTCCAAATTTCTGGGTATAATATTTAATATCCAAGAGAAGTGTATGTGTAATGCAATTAGAATAACATTAAAAGGAGAGTAACATCAAGTCTGAATTTTTCATGTATTCCACTTTACAGTAAAAATTCAGTTGCTGTCTCTTCGGGTTCAGCACTTATTTTCTTGGTTGTCTTGACTTTCTTGAGCCGCTGAGCCTGTCTCACCTTTCCTGTGTCTGATGTAGAATCTAAATTAGTTAAGAAGAAACAGGACATGATTTCAAATTCAGTTTCCTCTATACAAGCAGGATGGTTTCAGCTTAAATTGCTTTGATATAATTTTGCTTCTTTAATCTTTCCTTTCCAATCTGTTTTTGTATACATTTTATATACGAATTCTGGGTCTGGAAATCTTGCCTAATGTAAGACATGACAAATGAACCTGACATTTTTCCAAGGAGGGAACCAGTGAACATACTGTATTTATAGCAGTAGGAATGTCGTTTGCTGCTTGTAGAAGAAAAATATGTGCTGTATAAGGATTTTAGTGCTGGAATATGATAAGTGTGTTTAGATGTACTTGTTTCAAGTGAAGATACTGGGTTCAAAGGAGCCAAACTGGTTCCCCTGGAAGCTGGAGGTAGAGGCTTCACTGAACAGGGGATTTAGGCTCCCAGAAGCTCAGATAACAAGATGGAGAGTGTCACAGTGCAAGTTTGAAACTGCCGTGTCTCCAGTATCATCTCTGGGCAGAGTGGGAAAGGATGTGATGAAGGAGCTTCTGAAGGTTGGAACAATTTCATTCGTGTTAATAGTAAGTCTTTGTCTGCAAGCTGAGTGTTCACTAGCTGAAGTTCTCAAACACAGATGTGCAAACATGCAGAAAAAATTGATTTAAGCCAACCATCTCTGCAAGCAGCCTTTGGCTGCTGTGGCCTCCTACAGTTGGGCAGGACTGCAAGAGAAGACAAGCCCAGGTGATCCAGGTGCCCAAGTTGTTTCACCTGCATATAGATGATGAAAAGTCCTATTCTTTTTTAAAGCTTTCGGTCTTTATCAGTGTTTCCCCTGAACACAATGAGAATTGCTTGGATGATGTTCCTTTGAGGTGCTTTGTAGAAGTGCAAATTTCTATTTTCATACCGGGGTGTCTGGTCCAGTCTGAATGGATTGGGTTTTCTTTTAACAATGTACTACTGACACTCAAACTAGTTGTGGCTAGTTCTTGAAAGATTATTTTGTTGGCTGAACTCTTTATGTCACAGGGAAAATATAATCACAAAGCTTAGCTGCCTGAATGTACGATACAGTATTTTTCTATCTTGCTTCTGAACAGAAAGGCTGACCCTACAACTTTTGACTATTGAACTGCACATCAGAACCAGCTTATGGCACTGATCTGATCCTTTATTTAGCAGAAATAGTAAACACTGGAGTGGTCTGGGCCTGATGGATAGCTAAGGTCAGAGTAATTTTCATTGTAGTTGGTTTTTAATGGACAGGGTGATTTCCTAGACAGATTCTTGGACCTATACTTGGCTCGTGTGGCTCAAGGAGAAGTCCTTTTGGTTCAGAGTTGTACCTTTTGTCCTTTCTTGTCAAGTTGGGAAAATGATGCTTTGTTTTGCTCTAATAAAGAATTCACCTGGTTTCCTCTCTGCATCCTAATTGCTCTCTAGAGAGCACTAAAGTGTGCTTAAGCATATTGTAACTGTTTACTTGCAGCGCCTGCTGTATGTGCAGTAATGCAAAGTGTTCAATCTCTGCCCTGTGCTGCAGGCTGGCATGATTCGCACGGACAAGGACGAGTTCTTCATCGAACCTCTGGAGAAGGGGGCCCAGGAGGAGGAGGAGGGAGGAGGCAGAACACACGTGGTGTACCGCAGAGCAGCTGCCAGGAAGCAGCTTCCTATTGAGAACGTGGATACTGTGTACAAAGGTAAGGCTGTGGGATAAATGTAGCTGAAGACACGTAGCCGATGTGATCCGCCACCTCTGGCTTTTTTGCGCTTCAAAGCAGAAATGTGTTCTCCCTCCAAGGAGGGAAAACTAGGGAACGAGTTGAACGCTTTGTATGGGCTAAGCAAACATCACAGCAGCCCAAACCATCTCCTGGATGCTGGCACTGTCTTGGCCTTGAAGAGTTTCCTTGGCTCCAGAGATGGCCACCATAAAGTTGTGTGCCCCCTGAGCCCGGGGTCAGAGCAGGGGAAGGGGATGGTGGGTGACACCGAGTGCAGAGGTGGCTGTGCTGTGGCTGCTGGGACAGGTGGCAGTGCGGGCTTTGCCAAGGCTGTGTTGGAAGGCTGCAGCCAGGACACTGAGGCTGACATGGTACATGGGCTTCGTTGACAGTGTCTTCACTGGGCTGCATTCATCCCAAAAGGAAAATAATGGCATCTCCAGTATGCACACAAACTTTTTTGATTTATTTATGTGTTGCCAAGTGTGGAATATAATGTACTAAGTATGTGATAGACAGTGATGGAGTAACAAGAATTAAACATAAACACCCATTCTGTGTAGTGTTTTCTGTTTCTCTGATAACTGCTTGGTTATTGCACCTTTCTTTCTGAATAAATAAGGGATGCAAATCTGCTAAGTGGATGTTTTGACAGCTGATGTTAACACTGAAATTAACTGGGTCATTTGAGTGGAAACAACAAAATAGCTACATTTTTGTTCCAAATATGTGTACCAAACTGCAGAGTTATTTGTCACTCATACCCTAGTATTATCTTATTTCAGTATAATGGGGTTTCAAGTATAGGAAGTAAGGAACAGAGAGCCACAGGGATGAGCCACTGAAATTAGGGCCACATGAACAATATAAATGTCTCACTGTTCAGGTTGGAACAAGGATTAAAAAGAAAGCAAGCAATAGCATTCAACCAACTTTTTTTCTCCACTTTGGAAACGACCTGTGATTTTTGTGACTGACACCGTGCTTTGCTGATTTCTTCTTGTTGCCTTTGTACTCACTGTGGAGCAGATCTGGGTAATGCAGGACTCTGAGTGCCACAATCCCAGAAGGATTGGATGGCAGGTATGGTGGAAGTTGCTCTATTAGTGAATGTTTATAAAATTATTGCATGTTGGAAAACACCAGCCGCTCACTGTGTTTCCTCTTAAACAAAAGAGACTTGATGTTGTTCACACCTTATGGCAGTATTTTTGGTTTCAGATGGTAAATATTCCTCAGGAGTAGGAGTTTGGTACACAGAAAAGCACAAACTGTAGATCAGCTCCTTTACTGGCACCTGGTACCTGCTCGAGGAGGCTCTGACAGCAGTGGCTGGGATGCAGCCTGTACCTGGCAGCAAAGCCACACGATATGTCTGATGCCACCAGACTTGGTGTCTGTCACCTCACCTGTGTCAGGGCTGGAGTTTGTAAACTGCGGTAAAAAGGCACAAAGCAATCACAGCCACCAGCCAGCACTGTGGGATTGAAAAGCAAAAGGGAGGCTGAACTTGGGCAGGCTGGGCTGAGAAGTAGCAGTGACCTTGTCTGGAACAGCAGGTGTTGGGGACAGGTAGGAGTAGTTGTGATATTTCAAATTTGTAAACTAAGGAAAACATGTGAAGGATAATAATCTTCCTTTCTACCCCATCATCTTTTGATTTGTAAACTTGATTAAAGATTAGTTTTTATTTTGGGAAAAAACCCCACTGTTACCAAAAATCAGTAAAAATAAACACTATACTGTAAAGGGGATTTTTTCCCATGAAATTGTCTTTGCCTTTAATAAAAAAAGGGAGCAACTACTGGAAAATTGTTTGTTCTCTACTTTTTATTAAACCTGGCTTCCCACCTCTGATTGCTCTAGGCAAAAGGCTTGGATGGGATGTGCTTTTAGAAACTGTAATTTTATTTTCCACTTGGTCTTTTTCCAGAATGCATTGAGTTTTGGTTAACAAATACGAAAATATTTAGTGATTAGACGTTGATAAGCACACTCTGCTGTGTGTTTCCATGGTGCTCTAAACTGATTGATGGGCTGATTTGGGAAATACTTAGTAGGGCACTTTCAACATGCTGTATCTATTTAAAAAAAAAAAAAAAAAAAAAGTTAACCAAGAGCACTCCCCCTCTTTCCAACATCCCTGGAGACAACTGCATTGTTGCCAAATCCCATAAATTTACATGTGATGAATTGTAACACTTGGACTATTTTTAAAGGTCCAGCCTCCAGGAATCTTATGAATATGTGATGATTTTTTTTCCCTAGGTGAGCTTCTGGTTCTTTTAACTGTTGATAAAAATTTTTAGTTTCTGGCTGTGTAAATATTTTAAGATAATGCGTGACAAACAAAGTTTATGTATTCCATAATTTTTAAAACAGCATCTTTTAAAATCCCATGATATGTTAATTTAATCCTATGATTTGGGAGGGGATTGTGAGTCATGATTTTTGAATGTTTTGGTTTGGACAGATAGATACAAATTCCTTATAAATATTCCTATCTTTGGCTCTCTTTTCACAAGAAATAGGACAAGCTGTTCTCTCCTCAGCGAAACAGGAGGTGAAGGAATTGAAAACTCTGTGAACTTGAAGTTGAGAGGGTCAGTCACCTTTTCAAGGTCTTGGGTCTGCAGCAGGCAGTGGCCACGCTGGACCTCTCAAGGCACAAGGATTTGGGATTTATTACTAAATGCAGTTACTTTGGAGGGTGGTTTGCTGAAGAACTCAATGCCCCAAGTCCATGTGCATCCCCCACAGCTCCAATATGGGGCTGCTGCAAGGCAATAGGACAAAGGTCCCTGAGGCTGGGGGGCAGCTGAACTCCCCAAAAGACAGCCAGGACTAATGGAAGATCCATTGACTGCTTGGGAGTGCAGATTAAAAAACAACAACAACAACAACAACAACAACAACAAAAAACCCCTTGCATTTTCCGCACCATGGAAATAAATTCTAAATTATGTCAACAGATGTGGAGAGATGGACCTGACAGCAGGGTTTTTCTAGCACCTTCCATGCACCATTATCTATCTTATATATATTATAATAAGAAAAATCGAGATTTTTTTCCATCTGTCTAAAAATTGTAAACTAAAGCCCCACAACCTCCTAAGCCCTGCAGAGATCAAGGTGTGCATCTTGTGTTATGAAGGCTCTGCTGACGTGCTGGATTTTGAAAAGTGGAATGTGCTGGAAGAGATCTGCCCTGCCCTGATTCCAGACTGTGCCAGCCAAGTTTGCTTCTGCATTTATGTAAAACGTTATCAGTAGATTGGGAAATGTAACTACTTGTTTTGGCAAACCTAAAACATTTGTTTTGACTGGTGTGGGATTATCTGGGGTTTGGGAGAATCACGGAGTATGGGGTGTAATATTTCTGCCCTGTCTCCCCCTCTCAAACAATGCTATTTGTTAATGTACTGGAAAAATGTAAGAATTGTATTTTAGGCAAGTAATAATCTTCAGCAGGGCAGAACTGTGAAACTCTGTGCAAGCTCACTACAAATCAAGTTAATTGTTTCAGAAAGAGAAATATTTTTATGTAGTGGCTGAAATATTGCAGGTGTGGTGAGAATAAATCCTATTTTCGCTGGCAACTGCTTTTAGCGCTTGCATACATATAATAATTTATCTTCCTCTAGATAAAAATAAGCAGCATGTTGAACATATTTTAATATTTCCAGTTGAATTCCTTCTTACAAATATGAGAAATGTTCCTTGATAGCAGTAAAACTACCTACATAATAGAGCTGGAATTAAATAGATAAGCAAGAGTGGGTTGTTTTTTCTTGAAACTGCTGGGTTTTTGCTTAAATGCTCTTTGTATGTTAACTGAAGAGATGGTAAGTATTTAATTAATGGTTATGATGAGGCCTGGAAACCCAGCTTGATTTTTGCCTCTAAAGGCAATCTGATTATCAGGCTTGTAAGCTTTAATATCACATTTCTCCAGCTAAATTACTGTCTGATGTGTTGATCAGCTGAGAGGAAATGATTATACTAACACTTCCTTAAGGTTTGCCTTTTCTCTAAAAATCGTTGTTTAAGTACTGTGCTCTGAGTTTTATTGTATCACTTGATTGATGAGAAACAGAAACTCAGCTTTACTGACAGTTTTATTTACTGTGCAGATGAAAGATGACCTTAGCCAAGAACAGTTTATTACTGATGAAGACAGCAAGGTAACTCCGCAAATGTGCTTAAACCAGAGAGTTGTTGTTCCTGTAAGCGCCAATTAAATCCCCTGGAATAGCCAAACGCAGTCTGACACAAGTCCCATCATGAATAGCCCTGGGCTGACAGGGTGGACAAACCCACAGCCTCTGCTGGAGACTTGTCACCCCTTCCCATGGCAATATTTGGGATTGCTGGAGGTCAGACCTGCAGAGGGGTCGTGCCTTGATGCTGAATGATGTGATCATTTAATGTGACCCTTTGATGTACTTCCTGGGGCAAACCCCATAATTCTTTTTAGTAGTTGTTTTTTGTAAATTTTTCAACTTTTTCCTTTTTTTTTTTTTTTTATTTTAATTGGAAGGTTCTAACATCCACCATGAGAACATGCCAGTCAGATAAAAAGATAGAAATGAATTTGCTGCTTCAACTCAATAGTGGTAGCCAGTTTCTTTCTCACAGACCCAAACCTCATCAGAGCAGAGCTGGTCATCAGTCCTCTCACTGGCATCTCCTGGCCCTCCACAATGCAAAAGGACAACACTCTGACATTTAGGAACCCTGAAAAGTTAGGGGCCAATTCAGCAGAAGAGAAATACATGTAAATTTAAGATGAAAAAAACCCTCTCTAGAAGTTTTTTGAAAAGATGAAAGTTAAAAATATAATAAAGTTGTAACAACTCAGCTGCCAGAGCTTTGCAGGTTTTGGAGATGATATTTCAGAGGAAGACTCCTCCATCATGGTCCATCAAACTGTCAATGCCATTGATTTACTAATGTATTTAAATTACTCTTTAGAAACCAACGTGCATCTGGTGTATATTTTTCTGGATTGCCTGAAACGGCTCAGATTGGCTGCTGGCTGGCCGGTTGCCATTCTAATTTACACAAACTTTCCTGGTTACCTTTGCAGGGGAACAGTTTCTTCAGGAAACTGAAGTTTCTCCAAATCCAATCAATATTTCCTCTCAGCCTGCACTCTTGCTGATTAATTACTGCTCCCTTGTTTTGCAGTCAGTAAGACTCTGATGACAATATTTTTTGTCTCCTTCCTACATCATCTGTGCATGATAAATACATCTGTCTTTCTCTCCTGTCTTGGGTTTTCTCTGAAATCCACATTGCAGATTCATGGGGATTTCTGGGAAGAGGAAGATTGAGAATTCAGTTGCAAATCAGTTTTTGATTCAGAAGCAAGGTTATGCACTCATGGAAAAAACAAGTCTCCAGAGAAAGGGGTCTTAGGTCATGGGATGTCACCCTTCCCATCATGAGGCACATCATTCCCACAGCTGATGAGGCAGCTCTTTGCTAGCACAGGCAAATGAGATCCTTGCAATAATTTTGGGGAAAAATCTAAAGGTTTCAACTTTTACGATAGTGCAATAAATCATGTGGGATGATCAGGTGAAGGCTAATGAACAACGCTCTTAAATGTACTTGATGGGAAATGCAAGGAATAGCCTCTTTTTCTCCAGAGGTGATGGAATTTTCTGCTGTGGACTTCCCCAGTTGGTGGCCATAGCTGGGCCACAGAATGGTGTCAGGTAAAAAGTCAACCCTCCCAGTGCTTCTGGGGTAGCCAGTTTCATTTTGCCTGGATTATTACAGAATGAATTGAATTTCTTTTCTCTTAGTATCAATAATTTTGCTCCGTTTTTTCGATGGGATGTGCTCATGTAACTAATGATGCGTGGTGAGGCATATGCATATCAGGACCACAGCAAAGCTGTGTGGGCTACCTTTGCAGTGTGCTTTTTTTGAATTTTGGAGTGCTTTGGGAAGTATATTGCATCTTCAAAGGATTTTTCTTTTAATTAAATGTCTCCTTTTTCCAGGTGCTCTAAATCACTTCCAGAATTATTGAATGTTCATTAAATAGTTTCTCATTATCATTTTTTCTTGATATCAAATCTGTAGTTGCTGCAGCACCATTTTGTTTCACCAGGAACACAAATCCTCTTGCACAGAGGCAAAAATTGGTGGGGTGGCCTGGAGCTGGAGCAGAGCTGCCACCTCACCAGCTCCACTACAGGTTGCTGGCACTGAGCTGTCATCCCCCTCTCTCACACACCCCACCAAACTGTAATAAACTGTTGCTAAACTATTATTATCTTCCTGGAATACAGGAAGATAATAGTAGTGTGTGAAGAAGCTCAGTTTCTGTATTTGTCTCTGCCTTTCCCATTAGGCAGCTTGGGATCCATGTAGACTTTAAGGAAACACTTCAGTGCAGGCTCAGCTTTGAGCAGGTACTTAAAACAAATTGATTTCAGTGGGATTCAGGTACATACCTTAGGCTAAATGTTTTTTTAATTCTGAATGGGTTTCTGTTGTGGTTATGAGGCAAGTTACTGGAGCAAGTTACTTCTATTCAGATATGCATTGATTAAGGGGGAAGGACTTAATTATTTGTACTTGTTTAAATATCACTGATTTGCCTGTATTGACAGCTCATATAAAAATAAAATTAATTTAATTCTCAACTGATGAGTTCATTTTAGCTTCTCTACTAAATTCAAGCTCTATAAGGCTCTCCAAAATGATTGCTGTGAATAGCTTACAGCTGGAGTTGCATATTACCAAATGTTGCTAAATATAACAAAATTATAATAAAGCTGATATTGGTCTATAAAACAAGTTTCCAGTTCTCCTATGAATACTCCTGTAAAATTTTTGTCATTAGCTCTGATGAAATTATTGAGAAAGCGCTCATTTTACTTTTCACATCCTTCTATCATTTAATTCAGATTTGGGGGTGTGTGAAACTGAGGTCGATTAATCACTTGTTTGTGTTTACCTTCAGTCAACACTTGCTTATAAAGACAAAACATTTTCAGCAGATTTCATTAAAATCCATTTTTATTCTTCCTTCTAATATCCATTGATCTCACAATCCTTAATGGATTTAGCCTCTCAGTCTCCTGGGAGGAAAGAGAGAACAAAATATTTGCCTTTTGGATGAGGGTAACAAACCTTGTTTTCACTGCCAGCTGACCCTGTGTCTTGCTGGGGAGAGCCCTGTGGAAGAGCACAGTTCACTGGAGCAGCAGTTGGGAAGTCAGACTTTCCTCCAGAGCTCTCATGTGTGAGGGTGTGCAGCCGCCCACAGGCGTGTGGGGAGGTTTGCCTTATGAAAATGTATGTGCACACCCACAAGGTTTTTGCAATTTCACATTTACTGGTGTGTTTTTCTGTGAAGTGTCATCCTGTTGGGGTTTGTTTATTTACAAGCTGTGTTCGTGTTGTCCAACCTGCTGAGAAAAACAGAGGATGGCGAGGATCCAGCGGGTCCTGCCAGGCTCAAAGAGGGAGAAACTTGTTCACAGAAAGACCTTAATATTCTGTCCTGACAAACTGAAAGTGTTCTGCAACCCGTATCTCTGTTTAGGAAATGGATTCTGAAAGTGAGAATTCAAAAATATGGGTAGCATGTAGTGTTTGCTGTTTTGTACCATGGGATTCAAACTCTGTGTTTAATAACAATACACAAAACAGCATCTGGTAGGCACCACTAAAATAAGCTCTAGCATGAAATGCCAATAAGCGTTTTCATTTTAAAATGTTTTCTGACAAAAAGTGGCATAACTTTTGTCTGCTGTCCATGATGATGATGATGATGATGCAGTGGTTTGATGAGGCTGAAAGACATCATCAAGTGAAAGTGATGGGCAAGCCCAGAGCTGCAAGAAATGCATATCCTTCAAACATCTACATTTCTATCATTTCTTGCATTAGGAGAGCCACATGTGAGGCCTTGTGAAGTGGACCGAGGATTAAAAATGTATTTGAGCTGGTTCTGACTGTTCTCAGCTGTGTGAGATGCGCTCCTCCTGGGCCAGCCGGAGCAGCAGGGCTGTGTGGTGCTGTTATCTTGGTGCTTGCAGAAGGGGCACTGGAAGGATCTCTGTGTTTGTGGTGGTGTGAGCCCAGCTGGAGAATGAGAAACAAATAGCTTGGTCTTTCTCTGCACGGATTTTCATGGTTGCCACCAAACACTTCCCTACACCCTTGTGTTGCTCATGAGCTCAATGCTGATTTAAAGGAGAACCTTTCAGTGCCCCAGAGCTGGTGCTGCAGTCAGTCATCATTGGGCACCTTCAGAGCAAAAGCCACTGCCTGAGCTAAAGGGCTGTTTCTTTAGCTGACTTTGTATGTGATGAGTTCTGCATCGTATAATGTATTTAATCACAGCATTATGCACTGTTCCCTTTAAAAGCTGTTCTTTCCCCTGCTCTACAGCCAGAGTCAGGGCTCCTGCTTGTCCTGCCTCCCCCTTGCAGCCACAGGTCCTGTGTGGGTCAGTGAGACACAGCAGTGCTGGGGGAGCTGAGCAGGGCCGACTCTGCTGCTCTCCAGCGCTGTGCTGGGTGAACTGGCAGGACGGAGGACACTGAGCACTTCTCGTGCCCTTTGTAGACAGGGTGAGAGGAGGATGCAGCTTTCTGGACCAGATTCTGCCCCTGGTGTGTGCCAGTGCAGGGATGAGCAGGAAAGCTCGTGCTTATGGATGTTTATGCTTTAGCCAAGCATGTGTTACCCTCTGCAGGAGGTGGGCAGTGCACCTGTGGTAACCCGGTGGTTGGTGTGGATGAGGTGCCTGGTCTGCCCAGCCTTGGTTTATAGCTAAAGCCTGTGTTGGGTAATAACTTTCCATAACCATTTTGCGACTCTTCCTTAATTTTCATGGTGCTTTTTGTGTTTTGAGTTGCCTACGCAGTGCTTGGGGCTGCTTGGACTTTTTAGGTAAAAATAACTTTCATTCGAAGAACAAGCGACAGCAGTGTTAACTTTCCTTTCAGCTAGTGCAAGGTTCTTTTCACCTGTGCTTTCCTGAAATTCGAAAAGGCAAGAATGTCTTAGCCCAGGAGGAAAACAGCAAAGTTTTTTATTATAGTTGCTTTGAATCTGCAGTTTGGTAACAGTAGTGAATGAATTTCTTCTTGAAAATTTGTGCTTTTCCAAAGAGCAGAAACACTGTTTTGAAACAGTGGGTTAGTGGGGTAAAGCAGTAACAGAAACTGTTACTGCTAACTATGCATGCCAACTCTGCTTTTTCTAAATGATTGTGTTATAAGTGATTTGTAATTATTTTTCTAAATATTTTGTCCCAAACTGTGTAGATCATGAAGTCTACATGCTTCCTTCCATGCACCTACATGCTTGCTGGTAATAGTTTGAATTTAAATGTCTTTGCTCATTTGAATATAAACCTTGGGAGTTGTTTAACTTCATATTTGCATATTAGATTACAAATGGTCTGTCAGCAGGACTGACTTGGACCATGATGTATTTTCAAGCCAAACAATGGCCATTTGTTGATATAGAGGTGTTTTCTTGATCCCTGCAACTCTGCTTGCACATGCTTGCATCCTGATACTCCATTACTGAAATATTTGGATATTGCAATATTTACTATTGTAATAAGAGCAAAGGCATGGTCTGGTAATTGGTTTAAGCAGTATAACACCATGCTGATGACAGACCAGTCCCCTCTCTTACTGGCCACAGTCTCTTGTCAGCTGTTGGCATCTGAGCCTCATCGCTGGAAGGGATGCAACCACCAGCTGGAAGCTGTTGGATGTTCCAACAGAGCCAAGGCAGGCAGTTGAGTCACTGCATTGCTTTCCTCAATGCTCATGGAGACCCTGTGCTCCACTGGCTGCATTTCTCCTCAGGGAGTGGCCCCTGGTTCTGGTGTCCACTTGTCCCATCCCCGTGCAAAATGGGAAGTTTCTTGCAGACCAACAGGTTCTTCATTTTCTGTATGATATTGTTGCTCGGCTCATGGAACTGCAATGCTTGTTAATGGGTTAAATACCATGTATCTCATNAATCTGCAGTTTGGTAACAGTAGTGAATGAATTTCTTCTTGAAAATTTGTGCTTTTCCAAAGAGCAGAAACACTGTTTTGAAACAGTGGGTTAGTGGGGTAAAGCAGTAACAGAAACTGTTACTGCTAACTATGAGTGCAAACTGCTTTTTCTAAATGATTGTGTTACAAGTGATTTGTAATTATTTTTCTAAATATTTTGTCCCAAACTGTGTAGATCATGAAGTCCCACCTACATGCTTGCTGGTAATAGTTTGAATTTAAATGTCTTTGCCCATTTGAATATAAACCTTGGGAGTTGTTTAACTTCATATTTGCATATTAGATTACAAATGGTCTGTCAGCAGGACTGACTTGGACCATGATGTATTTTCAAGCCAAACAATGGCCATTTGTTGATATAGAGGTGTTTTCTTGATCCCTGCAACTCTGCTTGCACATGCTTGCATCCTGATACTCCATTACTGAAATATTCAGATATTACAATATTTACTATTGTAATAAGAGCAAAGGCATGGTCTGGTAATTGGTTTAAGCAGTATAACACCATGCTGATGACAGACCAGTCCCCTCTCTTACTGGCCACAGTCTCTTGTCAGCTGTTGGCATCTGAGCCTCATCGCTGGAAGGGATGCAACCACCAGCTGGAAGCTGTTGGATGTTCCAACAGAGCCAAGGCAGGCAGTTGAGTCACTGCATTGCTTTCCTCAATGCTCATGGAGACCCTGTGCTCCACTGGCTGCATTTCTCCTCAGGGAGTGGCCCCTGGTTCTGGTGTCCACTTGTCCCATCCCCGTGCAAAATGGGAAGTTTCTTGCAGACCAACAGGTTCTTCATTTTCTGTATGATATTGTTGCTCGGCTCATGGAACTGCAATGCTTGTTAATGGGTTAAATACCATGTATCTCATTTGTCAGCAGGTTCTTTGATTAAAAGCCTGAGCTGCATCTTTGCTCTTCCTTTTATCTCTGAGTTTTTGAGCAGTTGCTTCCTTGTTGCAGCTCTGTGTGTGAGCTCGGACCATCTGGCACGGCTCGGCTGCCCGGCAGTGTGTGCTGCTTTCAAGGGGAAAAATTATTAATCACTATCTGGATGGTGAGGGGATTAGGAATGGGTTTTATTTCCACTTCAGAGCTGACAGTTCCACAGGTGGGCAGTTCTTCAGGGAAGGTTTCTCAGCAGCCTTTTGCAGCGTTGCCTGATGGGTGTGTGAGGAAGGGTGGCCAGAAATCCCACAGGACCAGGTGCAGGGGAGGAGCTGGGAGCAGCCATCCTTTGCGGTTCAGCCCCGCAGTCCCTCACTGCTGTCCTGCTGCAGGAGCCTCACGGTGGTGAGGATCACCTTCTTTAGCACTGCTGAGCTCCAGAGAGTTGTCCTTGGATCAAAATTAATTTCCCTGGGCTCTGTTCCACTTCGCAGGGTTTGGTCATTGCAGACTGTCAATTTTAAGAGACATGGGTTGTTTTTTTTTCCTGGTAACACTAATATTTTAGCATTGCTTCAACAATCACAGCTTTGTAAACTTTGGAGTGATTATTTACAGAACATTTGAGGAAGGATTCTTTTACCCAAAGAGCGAGTTGCACATAAGACATGCTCAGTCTAAGAGTAACCTGAAAAGACAAGCCTAATGATGGTTTCTATGAACTGCCACCTGTGGGAATTTTTTAAACTTGTAATCTTGTCAGGTATCTGTGCACTTTGTGACCATGTCTGTTTGCCTGTCAAGGAGATCTCTTTTCCTGTGGTACATGTGAAGGCATATCGCAGTTGTTGAAGGTGTTTGCAGATTGTGAATTTTGAGAGAAACTAGAAAATGTTTTGCGCCTGAAGCAGCTGCCTCCAAAACGCCCATCCCTGCACCTCCTTCAAAAACCACCTTGCATGGTTAACGGGGAAAGTTTACCTTGCTGCTGCAGGGCGCTTTTTTTAACTTTTAAAGAAATATGAACAATTTTTTTCTTCTCTCTGTCTCATCTTATCTTTTTTTTTTTTTTTCTTTTGTGAAGTATTTTAGGAATAAATAGGTGCTGTGGTTTTAAGTGATGCAGGTTTTTGAATGGGTCTTTGGATGTGGGGAATCATGACATTCTGGAAATGCTGTTCTTCCACAGACGAGGAAACCCAGGTCACTTCATGGGAAAGCATCTGGTGTGACTGGCAGCAACAGTATCTAAATAGTGACTTGAGAAGCTGCCCTTGCCTGACTATTAAAATATATGAAATTAGCAAGCACTGACAATTATCTCTTGTGAGCTGTTTTGTTGTTGCTGAGTGGGCAGCAATCCTGTTTGTCTAATTGAGCTTCGCTAGATCATAGTGTTCAGAGTTCATTCATCATACTGAGTTTCTTTCTTTCTAGGGTTTTCCATTTTTAGAGAGACCCTGTTATATATAGTAATGAACACATTGCAGTCGTGCATGCCTTTTTCCCTGTGGAACAGGGCAGAAGTGTGGATCTCATTTTACAGAGCTCTCGTTTACATTTTATTCACAATGAAACTGGGGATGCCAAACCCTAGATATTTGGGGCTTGTATCTATGTGTTATGTGGCTTTTAAAGCAGATTTTTTCTTCAATACATCAAAAAATGTATTTCTTGAGGTTGGGAAATCAGACCTTTCAGGGGACTCTGCTTAAGATGATATATCGTCTAAAGCCATAGATTAAATCTCTGCTTGAGTCCTTGTTCACAGACTTGCTGGCTGTTCTTTTTGCCAGTTCAATGTAACCTTTTCCCAGTCCCTCTTAAGAAAGTGTTGACTAAAGAGCAGGCTGAAAATCATACATGTTCACTTCATATTCTACTTGCAAGCTGAAGTATTTTTTGCTGTTTTTCTTTAAGCAGAGCCTCTGGAGACTTGTTAAACTATGAAATGGTTACAAAAAAGCAGCCCAAAGGCTCCAGCTAAGGGTATTAAATGTCCTAGGAAGTCCAGAAAAGCTGCTCCAACTTCAATGGAGTAAAATACAAGAAAAGGGAAAAATCTGATTTTGAGTATAAAGATATAAGATGACTTGAATATAATTACTAAATTTCCAGGTATTTTTCTAGGATATCCCAATTAAATGTGTGCAGAGAAATAGATGGTATTGACATTTCCATGGCAACCCATTGTAGCATTTCAGATATTAACCTGCAGGTCATATATTACTGAAGCAGAATATTTTTGGAAGACTGACAAAATCTAGCAGTCTACTGCAAAATGTGCAGGCATCAGCATAGCAACAAAATGCAGATGAGAAAACACAGGCTTTGGAAAAAAATCTGAGCTTGAAAGTTAAGTGGAAGTTTTGTTTAAGACTCCACTGGTGGTGAGTAACATCCCATTCCAGCCCCAAGGGGTTAATTGCTGCCATTTTTTGGCTGTGATTTGTATTTGTGGCTGGGTGTGGAATAGAGGTGGGATGATTGCAAAAATATTGTAGCGACTCTTATTGTCCTTTAATTCCAGGTGCTAACAGACTTTGGGGAGCCTGAGGTGGCCCTTTGTGCTTCAGTTCCACTGGTCATGGGTGATGGTGGTGGGATATGGGTAGGGAGGGCACTTGGCCAGACTTAGTTAAGCCTTAGATCTCTGTGGAGGTGTTTACTGGTCCACAATGATGGATTGCCCACTGCTCCACATGGGAGCCACTTACCAGACGTCCTGAAGAGAATTAGATGTTCTTTTGTGCTGCTGAAACCCTGGAGAAAAGCTCTGGCAAAGGGCAGAGCGTTCCTTGCAAGGAAACTGGTGTGTCTCTGGTGTCTGGAGATCTGCAGCAGATCAGATTGATTGCCCTGATAGGATTTACAGACCTTGTGGGTCTCAGGTCAGACAGCTGGAAAGCCTGATTGTCTCTGAAGTGACGGCAGAGGCATTTCCAAGAATCTCTGGAAGAAAGAATCCCCTTTGGTAGGAGGCCACATTTCTTCCTTAAGATTATTTCAGGTTTTTAAAGTTTTTTAAAGGAGAATTTGGAGTCTTTGCAATGTGAAATGGAACTGTACTCCCACCAAATAAATTAGTGTCTCTTTCAAAATCCCATAGGCAAGGCATGCTATGTGATAGCTAATTCTCACAGACCCTATATGACTGCATTTTCTGGGAACTGCCCTTGTAATAATAAATTACTGGTTGGCAAGTGGATAGGGTTCAGCCAAGCCATGCACTTGATCCTGTTCACACTGATTTTAATGGAAAAATTCCCAGTGAGTTTAGTGGGGGCAGATCCAGTGCAAGGCTGTGGGAAACTGGATGTCTAAATTTGCCTGAACTGCAAAGTGTCTTTGCTTCTGTTTAGATTAATTTTGTAACTTCTGGTTTTATGATCTACTTTGAGATTTTGTAACTTGAAGTTGTGTTAAGAACTGAGCATTGAAAACATGACCTGTGTATTTCTAATGATTGAGTGTATGTATGGACATGATGGAATGGGCCCAGGCGTTCCTAATAAAGCTACACTGCACAGGTGCTTGCTCTTTGACATTCCTTTTATGTCTGTTGAGAGACAGCAGCATCTTGCATTGTTAATGAAAAATTATCAGAGCTCCTTTGAAAATATATTTATTTTTCCCTGGTTTCCCACTGTACAGCTTGCAGAGGTTTTGTGCTTTGTGCTGTTTTCCAGTTGCAGCAGATGTGCTTTCACCATTTAGGACACAGAGAAAGACTTATGACAATGTCATACACATTCATCTCATTTGCTCAGAATTCAGGCAGTCTTTTCCTGGCTTTTACATCTCAGCCACCAGGATATGGGATTTTTCCTCCCCACTTATGCTTTGTCGATACCCTCCCTTATATCAAGAAACACATCATTAGTTTCAACCAGCTCAGCCAATTTGTCATTAATGAACCAGATAAGAAGCTTCCAGATCAAAAGTGACCAGGTTACTTGTCATGGGATTTCAGTGCTGCTCCTTTTTGTTTTAATGAGCACTGACTTTCTTCTCTCACCTGGTCAGGTGCATCTTCCTCCAGCCTTGTGTTAGATGCATTCACAGAGGTGGGATCTAATTTTGTCAAACTCTGTCAGTAACAATTGCACCTTCATTCCTCCGTGTGCTTTCTGATTAAATAATTTTCTGAATTTTCTTTGTACAGCTCTCTCTTTCGATATGCACTTCACTGTGCCCAATCTCATTATTCTATTCATACTTTGTTTTTAATCCAATTTTCAGGAAATACATAGTGCCTTCTTTTCCTGTAGAACTTTCCAAAAATCACTGCTTTTTGTGCATGTAGAAGTATCTTTTCATCCCTCTGCTGCAATTTTCTGAAAACTTATCAACTGATTGATTTCAATAATTGATTGAATTCACATTGGGCTGTGCTTCTGTATGTTTCTTCAATTCACCAAAATTATTTCAGCTCTACAATGTAGCTGCAAGAAGTCTAAAATTTTGACTCATCAACTCTGTTATTACTGGTTGTCCTTCCACTTCCTTTGTTTTTGTCTTGTCCAGGTGAACCACTTTTTTTTTCTTATTTTTTTAACAAAAGTTTGTCTAATTTAGGTCTCCAGGTGATGTCTTGGTGATTCCCATGTTTCCCAGATATCCTAGTACCTTTCAGGCTTCTCATTCACATTTTCCAAGGAACCCATCATGCCCTCTCAGTATTTTGACCAATATATGTCAAGATGTCATCTTGCATGAAGCCTTTTACTGCACTCATTTTTTGTTCTTCAAATTCATAGTGAAATTGTTGAAAGAATTTGATATTGTGTTAGCATTTAGAAGAATTTCCCATTCATGGGCAAATTTGGCTTGAAGCACAAAACCTTGCTCCCCAAATCCCAAAAAAACTATTAAATCCAAGCAAAGCACCTCTTAATTCAGATATAGCTAAAAAAGATAGAAACACCCTTCCTGGGCACTAATGCCAAAAACATCCTGCAGTATTGGTCTCTCCACGTTCTTCCAGAAATCATTGTCATGTGCAAATACTTTTCTCACTTCCTTCACAATAAAGGTAAATAGTTCAAGTTTTTAAAAACAAGCTTCAAGTTCTTCAGATACCCAGGAGAAATCCCTGACTTCAGCCTTTATAGAAAGGCTCTCAATAAGATAATTTTATTGGTTTCAGGATCTGAAGGGAGAATCAATAAGGCACCTACAGACTTTGAAGTTCCTGGTCTGACCTCTGTATTCCCATTAGCCACTCTCCTCTTGTTTCTCCCCCTCACAGTCACCTTAATGACAGTGTAAACCCTTGGACTTCATTTCATTTCATGTTTTGCTCTTAAAAAACACCCACAAAGTGCTTAACAGGATGTTTCAGAAACACTGCCAAGAGCTCGGGGTGAATTTCCTTCCCTTGGAAGTGCTGACCTCAAGCTGGAAGAGGAGGCTGCTGTGGAAATCCAACTGGGATCTGCTCTCCCTTTGCAGAGGGGTCTAAAGACACTCCACAGCTGCAGGTGCTTCCTTTGCTCCAGGCTCTTGCCCTTTGCAAGGATAACTCTTGTGGTTAGAGCGTGGCCATGTGGTGCCCTGTCCCTGCCAGCCGAGGGGCTCCGTTGGCTCCTGGGCAGGCTGGATGAGGACAGCAGCACAACTCCCCTGATCCCTGGGGAGGTGCAGCTCTGGTGCATGCCCTGTGCAGTGCTTCCCTGCCAGCTCGGTGGGCAGGCAAGGTGGAATGGCACGGAGAGGAGTGAGGAAGCAAGGCAGGAGTGCCATTTAGTGTCTGCTTGTACAGGGAGCTGTATGCTTGCAATATGTTTTACCTTCTGCTGGCAGTTCTGGTGTGAAAAGCAGCATAGCTTAATTAGGCAGTGTCAAGATACTCAAATCTTCCAATCTGCCTTCCAATCTGAAGTGTTGTTCTTTGCTGATTTAGCTGTATCTTGCAAGAAGTCTATATGCTTATGGCTAAATGGTTGAGTTGCATGAAAAATTTCAGTGTCACCTGATTTTTGATGGATTTTTTAATAGGACTTGGACAGATCTGTCAGGCTCTGTGGATCATCATTCTGTCAGGATTTCCCAAAAAGGGATCTGTGTGTGCTTTGACCAGAGGGAATCTGCAGTATCCAAGTTGTGTGGGATTTAATATGCAAGACAGGGACTTGGTGTGCTGCATGTCCTGCAGCACAGGTCCACCTACATCCCAGTATATACCAGTATATACCAGTTACATCCTGCTTGCTGCATGTGCTCAGCAGATTTCAGAGCATGCTCTTAACATGTGAGACAATGCTGAAAGATGTCCCAAATTTACTGGGTACGTGTGTGGCTCACTTATTCCAGTACCTTGCAGCTGTAACAGATGTACTGAGCTTCTGGAGCTGGTTACCTTGTGGCCAGTGCTTTTCCTTGGAAGAGTGCTTCAAAACACCTGCAGCTTGGTCAGACATCTGGACATTTAGAAATGTGAAGCCAACAACCAGTGGTCTCTAATTCCACCTGCAAGAAATTTCTGGGAAGATAAAGAGCAGAAGCTGGAGAAAACCTGGATGAACAAAATAATGTCAAAACCTTGGTCTCAAGGATGTACAGTTCGCAACGGCTTTGTTAGCATTGTGCTTGATAAGAATCAAGTTTCAGTGGGTTTTGGATTGTGTTGTTGAATGAGATGAAGCTTTCTTTGCTAAACTTAGAATGAAGAAGACAAAAGGAAGTTGTTATTGGGTAAAGAATTTTTTTCTTACTAGAACCATCTTCCCGTGAAATATGAAAGATCCTTTCCAAATGCAAAAGTTATGCAAACATGTCTGAATATAGAAGTGAAACTGGAAAGCAGTGGGTTTCTTCTGCCAGTTTTGCAGGAGGCCACCCACAAAGGTATATATCATTTTTTTCTCTTTCTGGTTTTGTTTTTTTCCCTCCTGGAAAAATACAGAAAAATTTTGGCCAAAATCAGAGCCTGTTTTGATTTTATAGCCTTTCTTATCAAAGCAGGATTGAAATGTAGCTTGAATTTTCCAAGTAGTGTATAATTTGCTGAAGGAAAAAAAAATCAAAAAAATGAAGTTGAGGATTTGGTGCAAATGGTTTATTACCAAGGCTCTGAGTTCTTGCTTAGACAAATTCATACATATTAGCCTTTGTCTATGTGAAATGGAGAAGCATTTAGTCAGACTGTTTGGTGTACGCCATTTGCCTTGCTATTAGTTGGTGCTGACTCTATTTTTGTCCTTGCTTTGAGTGTTTGATAATGGTTTGCTGTATTAAAATCAAAGTCCTGTTTTGATTTGATATTTTCAATCTGTTTCTTGACTGCGGTATTCTCAAATTTTACTCATCTTTAAGAGGCTGTTACTTTTTATTCTGCATATCCACTCCCTCTGGCCAAATAGGCAGGAAATGTCCTTAATTTCTGTGTAACCCATGGAAATGCAGGATTCCCTGTGGAGGGACACTCTGCAGTGCTTACAACCCACCCTGCTCTCCTGACATCTGCCTCTCCCCACGCCGCTCTGCCTTCCATTGATGGATGATTTCTCAGCGCGAGCAAAACTGTAGAAATGGAGTTAGAATGTGAGTTGTTTATCGTTCTTTTAGATTCAGAAGCCAGATATTCCAGATCTCTGCAGTCACTTGTCTAGCAGTGTCAGTGTCCTCTGTCTGCTACGGAAATGATCTCCTTGGTCCTTTGGTGCGCCCTGAGCCCCCGTCCCACCACTCCCTCCTGTGCGCTGTTCAAACTCATTTAGCAGAATTCCAGAGGAAGAAATTCAACAATTTGCGCTTGGAGCCTACATTGTAGTCTAAATGATCTCACTGCTTAAAAATGTTTTCTTGGGTCTAAGTTTAATAATTTTTCACAATCTATCCTTTGTAGCTAACCCTCCCCCACTTTCTTCTTAAAAAAAATTCCTTCCCTTCCATGTGCCAGTGTTTTGTAGACATATAAGCTGTTATCAGGTTGTCTCAGCCATCTTTCAATCAAGATGTACTTTTTAGTTCTTGTAGATCATTATTTTTTTTTCTTCATCTTTATGTAAATACAGAAATCGTACTAATGTAACCTCCTGTAGTTAAAATGATGCAACCTCACTGGTGTCGTTGTGTAACCTGGTTCTGTGGGAAGACAAACTCTGCTTGGGATAAGCCACCTTTATCCCAGTACCCACACTGGTGCTTATACTGATAATTATCACCCAGAAGGTAAGTGATCTAGGACAATAAACCAGAAGGATGCCTTTAAATGAACAAAGATTTCCACACCCTTAAAAGAAGAAAAATATAGCAATGGGTAGGCAGCTTGGCAGCAGAGTCCTCAGCTGAGTAAAAGTGTGTCCTTGAGCAGAGTTCATGTTCTGCTGTGGTTTGGTGGTGTTGGATGGAGGAATGACTCTTATTCATACATTTGTATTCCCAAATAAGTCTCAGTGATTAAAACATCCTGACTGAGTAGAGTTGTTTTTTATGGATTCAAAACTGGGACAAAGTAATGTTCAAATGTGGAGGCCGCTGTTAATCCTGCAGTGCTGTTTTGACACTGGGTGTAGTTATTTTCTGTAAGGGATGCTTTTCCAGAAGTGTTGTGGCTGTGTGGTGTTGGAACAGCATCACATCCTGACTTTGAATTAAGAAAAGGTTTCAGAGTTAATCATATGTAATGATGACCAAAACCCTTAATAACATGAGTATTAGATTCCTAGATCTGTGTTGTATGGAGGCTTTTTACGAGTTGGAGTCATTAACTTATTTCTATTACACTGGTGAGGGTCCAGAACTCTTCAAGGACATTGAGTTTATTGAGATTGCACTAAATATCTACCAGCACAACTGAGAGTTGACTCTAGTCCCACTTTTTCTTTTCCATATGCTAGATCATCTCAAAAAATAGGGAGAATGTGGTTCTCTGCAAAGAGAAAAGTAGCTCATTGAATGTCTGTGCTGTGGAATATACTAACTAAAACAGGAACTGGTGCCAGAAAAAAACTATTTCTTTAAATGGTTTGCTCGTCAGTTCACTGCAATCTTTGATTCATTAAATTATGATTTATTAAATCATAAATGTCAATAAGCTTTAGATAAGTATTATCTAAAAAATGTTTCATCCAAAATAATAAGTCTTTTCTTGTTTCTAGAAATGGGGCCGTAAAAATCTGTGTTCAATGCTAATCATGTATCAAGTTTGAGGTGTTTAGATATGAGAATCTTCTGGTTATCTGTGATTACCCTGTAAGTGTCTCTGTTGCAGTGACACTGAGGACCAGACATCTCTCCAAAGAGTCTGGCCTCAATCCCTCTGAGGGTACTTCCCAGTATGAATGTGTTTTGTTATTATCAATAATAAAAAAGATGCATATGCAGTGCTTCTGTTAGTGTTATAGCTGCATTGACTCCTCTTTAAACATTTGCCCCAACAAGTTTTTGCCCAAGGGCAGGGCAGGCTGGCCAGGGCAGGCTGGCCAGGACAGGCCCAGTGGCACTGACTTGGGCAGCTGCCATCCGTGTAATCCTGGAGAAATCTACCTAAATCCTCCAAATCAGAATTTCATGCTCCCTGTATGAGGCTGGGTGTGAAATTTTAATTTGCACTTGTCAGTCTGAAGTAAGGGGAAAAGGGAAAGCAAAAAATAAAAGGCATATGATAAATTTCACACTTTCCCCCGAACAAAGCAGCGCGGTTCCTTCCTGCGGGCGCCTCAATGAATCTCCGTGTGGGCAGCTGGAAGCTGGCGGTTTATCTGGAGAGATGGCAGCGTTGTAAGCAGAGTGGGTAGTGTCAGCTATTGCCGAGTTTACATGATGCTTCCTATTATTGAACTCGGATTTAATTTTGCTAAAAAATTTGCCAGACCTTCCTGGTTTGGGCTGAAGGTTTTTGTGTCAGGTGTCTGCCAGGGCTGGGTTACGCTGGAGGCTTAGGCCAGACTGGCTTTTGGCAGTGCTGTTCAGGCTGTGCTTGATGAACGGAGTAAAAAATGCTCTCCAGGGAGAAGTTACTTCGGGTTTTGTTTTCTGTTTGCTCTCCAGGCTTTCCCTTCATCCCTGCTCTGATGACTGAACTTTCTCCAGGGTTTTTCTCTGGTGCTCTAAGTGGATGTTTCACAGCCACTAATGCCTCTGTTTTTATAGCCCTCCACAAGAAGAGAGTGTTTTTTCCACAACTTACAGAAGAGAGAACCAAGTAACCAGTGGTTACTTGGAGCTGGAACTTCCCTTGTGTTCTGACTGGCCCACTTAAGGCACTTTTTTTGAGTGCTTTAAACAGTCAGAACACACTGAGCAACTCTGATGCCCAGCTGCAGATTGTGGAACTTTATGCCTTTGTAAATCCAAGGCTGATGTTTCAAGCCAGATGGCTACGACACATAGTGGTACCTGCACAGGAAAATCTTTGTGGTGCGTGTGATAGAGTGGAGTTTGCTTCTCCAGCATATCACTTTGTATCCCCTCCTTAGACACCTTCCAACACGCTTCTCATCTTTTTCAACATGTGATCAAAGATATTCCATGAAAAATTATTTCATGTCCTCCCCTGAGTCATGTCTACACGTGTTTATTGCTTTCATGGTCAAGGGTTCAATGGAAAAAAGAGTATGTGAAGATCTAGAAATCTGCATCATAATACATAAGGGCTGGGGTCCAGGGTTAGGGTCACATGAGCATTATTAAAGCATTTTCAGTAAGCAACCTTTGTTGCTGAGAAAACCTTTGACACTGATGCTTTAGAAATGCTATTTAAACATGGGATTTCTATTTTTCGGTATCAGAGAGCTGAAAGGATCATCTGTAATTTTTGTTTCCCATTGCTATGATTCAAAGTGTTTTCTGATAGATTGCTGTGCAGTGATTGATTCCTGACATACTTCCAGTGGGAGTTCATCCACAGCTCAATGAAATCATTGGTCTTCTCTAGCACTAGACTGCTGGAGAAGGCCTAAATAATCTATAGTTATGCTATGGATAAGTGGTATTGCAAATGTCGTATTATAAACATCTGGGCTTCTTTGACTGATTTTCCTCATTTCAAAAAATGTTACTCTTCAAAATGCAATATCAAAGGATGTGCATTAAAATATTTAGTCACAGAGTTTTTCCTTTGCCCTGATAATTTTCTGGAAATGTGAGTGACAATCATTGCTTTCCTCTGGAAAAGGACTCGGAGAATTTTGTTGATGTCTTTTTCTGAATCACTGTCAGGAGATGCCTTTTTATCTTGGTTGACTGTTTAGAGAATCTCAGGTGAGCAGATTCCTGAACAGCCAGCTGCATCAGATGCTCCAGCTGGGCACGATGACTCACTCCTTGGATAGTGACCTAGTTTGAGTTGTCTGCAGGGGAAGGTGTGTGAGAGATTCAGGGGTGTTGTAAGGATAACAACAGCCATGGAGCTGGGTGTGTCAGGGAAATTCCACTGCATCTGTGTAGTGTTTTTATAGGACAGACCTCTGCTATAGCTGATTCCAGGATGGAAAGGAGCTCATGAGGAGCTAAGCTTTCCTAAACTGCACACAGCTGACTCCACCTTCCTACGGGATGTACTGAGTGGATGGTTCTTAAGGATGTGCAACAAATACATAAACATGGAAATATATGAAAGGTTTCTCACTGGGGTGGGTGCATGAAGTGTGAGCAGGATTTCAACTCAAAGGCCAGTTTCCTGGAGCTACTGAGCAAAGGCTGTAGATGTAGCAAAAAGACAGAGAAATCAAGTAGAAATGATTACTCTCCTGAAAGGAATAAGGGGAAACCACCCCATCTCATTTGCTGAGTTAAAAAGTTTCAGCTTCTTTCTTAATTCACGGAGCTAATATTGAGGAATTTTTAGAGCTCATATGGGCAAGAAGGTACCTTTCCGAATGTTTCTTGTATTTAACTGTAAAGATACCAGTGGTAGAGGGATGTTTG
>VYZR01066283.1:56068-72499 GCA_013400675.1 Oxylabes madagascariensis
AAGATGAAAAACCTAAAGAAGTCTGGAATTGTATTTAAAGCAGTCACATCCAAGAGACTTTCTGAAGGCAGCTGCTGGGGAATGAATTTGAATGCTTTTTATGGTATCTGATGGAACAGAAGTAGAAAAAAGGCTGGGATTTTGAGAAATTAAATCCTGCTCTTGCTTTTCATGGGTTGTCATCCCAACATTGGCCTGTCCCTGGAAAGATGCTTGGAACCCTGTGCTGGGAAGAGGAGCCAGCAAGATAGAGGAGGGCTGAAATCCACGAGGGTGTGTGGAAGTCACTGCGGGATATTGCAGTCACCCCAGCAGTTTGGAGAATCACATCTGTGTCCTGAAGAGTCAGAAATCCCATGGAGAGCAGCTGCTGGACCCTGTGCCTGTTGCCAGGTGGACAGATCCCCTCTCATGGGGTGAGGCAGGGCAGGCTCTGTTGGGGACGTGTTATCCCTACAGGGAGGCACAAAGATCTGTTTGCTCGGTGCTGTCTTTGCTGTGGAAGAGCCTCAGGAGGGGCACTGGGCTGGGTTTAGGAGGTGTCAGGTCCAATGGATGGCATCTTGCTAAAGCTGATCACTTGAATCATGCCTCGTGCACTTTCCTTGTTTCTAGTGTGGAAACCAGGTGGGAAAAACACTTCTGGAATGTGACTACTTTGGCGTGCCACTGCACCTTATCTGTTTGCAATGGTGTGTGAATGTGCCATAGACAAAAATATGCAATTAAACCTGCAATTTTTTTTTTTTTTGNATTATCGTGAAATTTGCTGTTATTTGATATACAGCATTTTCTAACAAAATCCAAAGGAAGATGGGATGAAAAGTTTATATGTAAGTAATTATAATGCTGCAGTATTCAGTGCAGGCAGAAATTAATATATGAGGTGAAAATGTCAAAATAAAAGGTCAGGAAACTGAATTACAGAGAAAGCTGAGCATTAGCTAAGAGGCAGTGTTTGTTGGCAGAAGCTCCCTCCAGTATAAAAAAGGTTAGGAAGGAGGCTTATGAAGACTGAATATTTCACACACAATTAAAATTCTGTATCGGTTATCTTGAAGAGTCATGTAGCATAGTTAAACTAGGACAATTAATATAATGAAAAATTCATGTTTATAGCTTCTGGCTTTTGCCTGGGGATACTTCATAAACCAAAAGTGACCCTTTCCCTTAGAGGTGATTCCAAGAGCTTGACACGACATAGGCGGGGCAAAGGAAATATAGTCAAAGAAAACAGATTTCTTAAAATAATAGCCACCAATTATAAACACAAATGAGAAACATTTAGTAACAATTTTTTTCATAATAAACTGAGCTATCCCTTTATATAAGCAGGGCAGCCATGCAGCATTAAACTATGATTTACTAGGGCTGCAAGTGGTGGAATCACCGTTTTTATTTTAGCAATAATAATAATAAATTTTTTAGGAGGATGTTACAAAAAAAAGTGTTGGAGGAAATGCACGATGATCGATTTCTCAGAATTAAACTGCACAGACATATTGAATCAATGAGCTCTTTGTTCTTAAAGCTTCACCTACTCCGGCTGCTGAAATTGGAGATTTATGTTGTCAAAAAAATTGTAATAACTATAAATTGCTAGGCTGATGTCTGTTAAACTTAATCCACTTGCTTCCAATATGAAACTGATTGTTTTTTGGTTTTCCTAAATTGCCTTGTAGATTTAGTCATCTGAATAGCTGGTTTTCCTTCCAGCAGAGATTTGCTATTAAAGCTGTTGTCCTACTGAATGTAGATTTCAAGGATTATTCATTCATTTACTTAATGTATTGTCCCAAATTACTTATGCAAAGTAATGCAATTTAATGGTGGAGTTATTGATTAATTTTACTTTTTTAAATGTACTTTAAGAGGACAGATTAAGTGAATCTTAACAAAATCTCCAGTTAAGTACTGAAAGGATCTCTACTTTGTCAAGTTTCTATAGGCAGGGTGCTCTAGACCTTGCATAACCTGGCATGGATCGATGGCATCTGGTGATGTGCTGACTCCTGGCGACACTGCACTAGCAGAGTGTGTGTGGTGCTCTGCCTGCAAGCCTGAAAGTGACTCTTCTCCTCAGCTGCACAGAGACCTCCTGCACACAGCATTCACTTTTGTCCATCTTTATTGATAGCTGTACCCGAGCCTTCATTAATTTTTAACACAGATGCACTGTATGCAATGCAAGAAAATGATGTCTCCCGTGATGCCAGACGATCCCATCAGGTCTGCTGGCTGCAGTGAGTCTGCATCCTGCCCCTGTACTGGAAGCACAGCCCACAAACCACGGGTGTCAATAGCAAGTCGTCTGTGGTTTCACACCAGTTGCACATACAGGGTCCAAATCCGAAATGGATGCACCCATGTATTTCCTGTGGTATAAGTCATTTATCTCGTACAGAGTTTCCTGTTCTCTAAAGCACTGTGAATGACTGTAACTATCCTCCTCTTAGATGCTTTGCTCCACATCCCCTGGTTTTTTCATCTGTTTTAAGGAGGCAAAGTTGCTGATGTGTGTAACTTTCCTCCTCCCATTTTTCCATCCTTTGCTTCATCTCCTTTCCCAACATCCTCAGCCTCTACCTCATATCAGTGTCAGCCAATTGACCATCAGCAGCAGGTATAGGAGGAGGTAGTTTCTTGAGTTATTAAAACATTGGTTTTAATTAAAAGGTTGTTGGGAATTTTTTTTTGTTTGGGAATTTTTTTAATATTCAGCTCCTACTGTAAAATCCCAGCTGTGTTTTTATGTGCCCGACATAACCTGGTCTAGGTTGCAGTGGAGGCATTTTTGATGGCATGGTGCAGCTGTGGGTGTACTTCTTTTCTGAATGATGACTTTGCAGAGATGACATTGTGGACTTCCACATGCATTGCTGTGAAATGCTGCCAGATTTCCTTGTACTGTTGGAAACAGATCATTTCTTTGAGTGCTGACCTATGTGAAGTGATGCTTGGGTCACAAAATCAAGGTGATTTCTATCCTCCCCCACTTATCAGGAGCAACAGAGTTGTACCCAGAATTTGTGTAACCTTGTTACATCAGTCCGGATGCAACCCAGGTCATTTTTCCCTATATATATTGATTCTGGAGTAAAATAAAACCCCAATTAATTATGAAGAGAAATGGGTCAGCTACAAAATACATCTAGAAACAAATGCATGATACCTTAAAATATCTTTTTAAATCAGGCATGGGATAAGTGTAAATCCTAAATCTCCTTAAACTGATTTTTTTCTCGACAGGATTAGTAAACCTGTGCCTTACATTACCTTACTCACCTTCTCTGGATGTCATACACTCTGTCACAGGCTCCTGGGGCCCAGGATGTGTTACAGCCCCACTGATGTGATTGTCAGCTGGAGCTTTGGAGAGTGTGCTTCATTCTTTGTCCTTTGGCTGTTCCCAGTGTTATGAAATCTCCATTTCCAGAGCAGTTCACCCTGAAGAGAAGGTGTTTGCTTGGAGTGCCAAGGCTGGCTGTGCTGAGCCTTGCCTGCCCTTTGCTCTATTGCAGAGCTATTTGCAGTTGGTGGCCTCAGGATGCTCCTGTAGATCTAACATTGATTTTAGAGAAGGGAGCAGGTTTGGGAAAGTGGTGGGCTTACTGTGAGCTGGGGTTTTTAAAGCTTTTAATGGAATCTGTAGCATCTGCATCTAGAACTGCAGCATAAAAAATTAATTATCAAATGATAATGCCTTTGATATGAATCTCTTGGTTAAGAAAGCTGGAGATGATTCCATGTAAATCCTTCTCCCATTTGAATGATAAGAAAAATCAGTATTTCTGGTCTTTCTTCTCTTTTAGAAACTTAGATTATCCTTTTTATGGTAAGACCTGATCTGAACCTGTACATGGATTTTACTCCATGTTCATCACCATGAGGTTTGAAAACTTTATTCTTCAGTAGCTGTAGGGGAGTGCTCAGCATCTCAGGATCTGTGTTTGGGAGAGGCACAGTGACCTGTCTAATAGCTGATTTCTAGTTTGTTATTTTTGGTGCATTATCTTCCTGCAGATACCAAACTATTCTTGCCTTTTTCATCTTGCTTATCATTATTGCTGTTTAATGATAGATGATTCAAGGGAATACACAAAATGAGGAAATCTTGGAAACGTCCCTTAGGGTGTTGTGGAGAGTGTATGTGGGAATGCACAGTTTAATTAAGACTACCTGGCAGACATTCAGGCAAGGGAAGTCATGTTTAAGTAATTTGCTGGAGTTGTTTGAGGATATAACTGCCACAAGAGTAAGGGCAAGTCAGTGCTTGTGTTATATTTAAATTTTGAAGGTGGTTTTTGCATCCAGAATGAGTGTCCATGCTGTGGCCTGGCAGGAGAGGCTCATGACTGGTAGGACACTGAATTCAGGACCAGGTCCATTGGGAAGTGGCATAGGAATAACAATGGTCCTGCTGTTCTTCTGTGCTAAATGCCACCTGTGTGCACTGGAGAAGATGTTGTGTTGGAAGTGATCCAACATGGAGTGGGACGGCTGAGGAAGTGGAGAGTGTCCATGGATATCTGTGGGAGAAGAGGGTGCCAGTGGAAGCCACGTTCAGGGGAGTCTGGAGAGAAGGGAACCAAGGGACCGTGGCACTGCCTGCTCCACTCCTGGTGTCTGCTGCCTGTCCCTGCCAGGAGCTGGGTGCTTGTGTCTCCTCCTGGCCCTGCCTGTGGCTGCCAGAGTGCCCTGGAGAAGGGGCCTGGTGATCCCACCCCACCTGGGATGTGTGTGCTGGGAGAACAGAGCCTTTCTAAGCCTCTGCCTACGGCCGAATGGGGAAGGATGGGTGTGTGTGGGAATTACCTCTGCTGTAGGTGGAGATCCTGGCTGTGCACTGTTGGTCTGCTCTGACCTGCAGTCTATAGGTGACTGTACAGGAGCATCCCTGGGTCCCCGAGGTGAGGCCAATGGTCATTCCCAGTGACCAACTTCCATGTGTGTAATGCAGTCAGCCAGGAAAATTCCCTGTCCCCTGCAAAACAATGATGCAAACGAACAGCGCAGACACTGTGGTATATACAAAGTTTTATCCAGGTGTTTGTGTTATATATATATGGAGTAGGTTTAATCACACATAGCAGAGAATTGTGTAAGAACTTTGCAGGAAGATTAACCTTGATTTAATGGGAACAATTTTATTATTGCTTTTAAACAAATTGACAGGTAAGTGCTGGCTCCTTAGACATGACAGCTCTCATGCTAAGTCTGAATGACAGAAGATTTGAGAGGTTTCAGCATTAAAACATCCAGAGAAGCTTTTCACAGCCCCAGACCTAGTTGATGTGATGCTAAGAAGCCCCCACTTTCCCAAATCTCAGAAAGGCTGCAAAGTTAAGCACGGTGTTCCTCAGCTTAGAGTTTAAACTTTTAAATCCCAACCTGCCAGGCAGTCAGAATGGGCCTCTTGTGCAACTGAATTACCTTTAGCATAGGGTTTTATTAGATGAGACTTTTCTCAGCCATGTCAGGCATGAAAGACTGAGTATAAATAACGTTTAAAAGCTGCATAGAACTGCTGCCTGTAAAACAATGTGTTGCTCTGAAATTGCCAATTAGGTCTCCTGTTTGTTTAGTTGTGGTAGAAAGACGTGCTCTGACAGTTCATACTTTTTTTCTTTTGTTCAGATTAAGAAATAGAAAATCTTGGTCTTTTCTCACATTTTCATTGACATTCTAAAGAGGCATATTCAGTACAGAGATGTGCATGAGTTACTGAGTTTTGTTGCGTTTTAGTTATGGCTAATAAAACCCATTTTCTGCATAGTTATTTAATTTGCATCTATAATTGCTGCAGTTGTACATAAATTAGACATGCAATTGGAAGCCTAATCCAGCTTGTCTACTCCTTCTGCTACATCCATAATTATGGACCCATGGTAGCTTCATGTTAAGAGATTTACAGAAGTTGTGGAAAGCATTTGGCTCCAGGGAGAAAATGGCCTGTTGCTATCAGCATCTTTACATGATGGTTATACAGAATGCCCAACCTGGAAATGTCAGCACTGATGAGGGGCACTCCCTGCCCTGCAGGATTTCCAGTGGGAGCAGATCTGGCAGGAGCTGTAGCAGCAGCCACGTGCCGTGGTGCCAGTGCAGCAGTTGAGAGCCTGGTGTAAGTGCTGGCCCTGCATTACCTGCCCTGCTACAAGTTCAGTCCCTGGATGTCTTCCCAGCCTCTTTCCCTTTCCTCACAAGGTGCCAAGGGGAAGAACTGGGGAGCTCCTGGGCTGTCTGCTCTTGTCTTGGCCTCTTGCTTTCCCATGCATCCATAAATCTGAGGGAACTTCAAAAGCTGAGAGTTGGTGTTACATGGGCATTACTCCAAGCTAACGTGTGTCAGGAAGGCAGGGGTGGTAAGAAGTCTGTGCTGGTGCCAGCTGAACTGTGGTGGTCCCACGTACATGAAATGACTCAGTTTGGCCCTTTCAGCCTCGCTTCTTGCAGTTCTTCACCAGTGTTTCCATCAGTGGTCCAGCACTTGAAAGCACATTAAAATGCCTCTTCCCCAAACCATCTGGCTCCATGGTCATACTCTACAGGTATCTGCCAAACGAAGCAATCTTCTCTCCAAACCTAAATAACCCTCCTTCCCTCTCACACATGTTTTTTGGCATGAACTTTTCCTTGCTCAGATAGCTATCTACAGAATCTGTTGGGGTTTTGCCATGACTTGTCTTTGGGGAAGGAGGTTGGTTTTCTGGAGATTATTCTGAGTTGCAAGGAGAGAGAAAGTGGAAACATATCCCTGTTGAAATTAAGGTGCTGGTACTAGTGGGGCAGGATGTTTCTCACAGGCCCCTAGGCATGTTTTGGCCTTGCTGAGTTTGATAGCTGGAAGTGATATGTGGATTGAGCTAGATCCAGGCATGGAAGGCTGGGAAACAAAGAAACAGAAGCTGCTTTTGCAGCTGGATGAGAAAGTCCTTTTTTTTNTGTAAGAACTTTGCAGGAAGATTAACCTTGATTTAATGGGAACAATTTTATTATTGCTTTTAAACAAATTGACAGGTAAGTGCTGGCTCCTTAGACATGACAGCTCTCATGCTAAGTCTGAATGACAGAAGATTTGAGAGGTTTCAGCATTAAAACATCCAGAGAAGCTTTTCACAGCCCCAGACCTAGTTGATGTGATGCTAAGAAGCCCCCACTTTCCCAAATCTCAGAAAGGCTGCAAAGTTAAGCACGGTGTTCCTCAGCTTAGAGTTTAAACTTTTAAATCCCAACCTGCCAGGCAGTCAGAATGGGCCTCTTGTGCAACTGAATTACCTTTAGCATAGGGTTTTATTAGATGAGACTTTTCTCAGCCATGTCAGGCATGAAAGACTGAGTATAAATAACGTTTAAAAGCTGCATAGAACTGCTGCCTGTAAAACAATGTGTTGCTCTGAAATTGCCAATTAGGTCTCCTGTTTGTTTAGTTGTGGTAGAAAGACGTGCTCTGACAGTTCATACTTTTTTTCTTTTGTTCAGATTAAGAAATAGAAAATCTTGGTCTTTTCTCACATTTTCATTGACATTCTAAAGAGGCATATTCAGTACAGAGATGTGCATGAGTTACTGAGTTTTGTTGCGTTTTAGTTATGGCTAATAAAACCCATTTTCTGCATAGTTATTTAATTTGCATCTATAATTGCTGCAGTTGTACATAAATTAGACATGCAACTGGAAGCCTAATCCAGCTTGTCTACTCCTTCTGCTACATCCATAATTATGGACCCATGGTAGCTTCATGTTAAGAGATTTACAGAAGTTGTGGAAAGCATTTGGCTCCAGGGAGAAAATGGCCTGTTGCTATCAGCATCTTTACATGATGGTTATACAGAATGCCCAACCTGGAAATGTCAGCACTGATGAGGGGCACTCCCTGCCCTGCAGGATTTCCAGTGGGAGCAGATCGGGCAGGAGCTGTAGCAGCAGCCACGTGCCGTGGTGCCAGTGCAGCAGTTGAGAGCCTGGTGTAAGTGCTGGCCCTGCATTACCTGCCCTGCTACAAGTTCAGTCCCTGGATGTCTTCCCAGCCTCTTTCCCTTTCCTCACAAGGTGCCAAGGGGAAGAACTGGGGAGCTCCTGGGCTGTCTGCTCTTGTCTTGGCCTCTTGCTTTCCCATGCATCCATAAATCTGAGGGAACTTCAAAAGCTGAGAGTTGGTGTTACATGGGCATTACTCCAAGCTAACGTGTGTCAGGAAGGCAGGGGTGGTAAGAAGTCTGTGCTGGTGCCAGCTGAACTGTGGTGGTCCCACGTACATGAAATGACTCAGTTTGGCCCTTTCAGCCTCGCTTCTTGCAGTTCTTCACCAGTGTTTCCATCAGTGGTCCAGCACTTGAAAGCACATTAAAATGCCTCTTCCCCAAACCATCTGGCTCCATGGTCATACTCTACAGGTATCTGCCAAACGAAGCAATCTTCTCTCCAAACCTAAATAACCCTCCTTCCCTCTCACACATGTTTTTTGGCATGAACTTTTCCTTGCTCAGATAGCTATCTACAGAATCTGTTGGGGTTTTGCCATGACTTGTCTTTGGGGAAGGAGGTTGGTTTTCTGGAGATTATTCTGAGTTGCAAGGAGAGAGAAAGTGGAAACATATCCCTGTTGAAATTAAGGTGCTGGTACTAGTGGGGCAGGATGTTTCTCACAGGCCCCTAGGCATGTTTTGGCCTTGCTGAGTTTGATAGCTGGAAGTGATATGTGGATTGAGCTAGATCCAGGCATGGAAGGCTGGGAAACAAAGAAACAGAAGCTGCTTTTGCAGCTGGATGAGAAAGTCCTTTTTTTTACCCTCTATTTTCCCTGACTAATGGCAACTGAGGGGTTCTGCAAGAGGAGTTGGTTTCCCTGGGTGAATTTGGGACATATAGGCAAGACCACATGCTGTACTCTATAGGTTTTGGGTTTTTAAAAATCTTTTCACAAAGAAGTTCAATCGGTTGCTTCAGTTTCTCTGTTGTGAGACTTCAAATGGATCTGAAATTTGTGACGTTAAGGTATAATCCTGGCAGGTTAATGCTACGGACAATTTGTTCTTTGCTGACTTTCCTTGTACTTTAGGTGATCCAAATTCCGGTGTTCTCTTTTGTCTCCCACAGCATTGCTTGGCTTTCCAGATTATTTTTTAAACCATAAGTTTAGTGGAATTGTTCAAGAATATTTATCTTCCCCAAACATAAAAACCTCACTGCGGAGCTGATCTCTGGTCGGAAGAGACAGCTAAAACCCATGCAATAGGCAGTGGTTGCTGCACTAATTTCATCCCACAGTTTGACACTCTCACTTTATGAGGAAAGAAAACCAAAAAACCTTTAAAGTGTTTTTCCCTTTACAAACTGCTTTCTTTCCTCTCTTTTCATTAATTTTTTTCATTGCCATTGGGTTTGTTTGGTGTGGGTTTGCCCCCTCTTCCCTCCTTCCGCAAGCTGGTTGCTCAGAATTGGTATTTTCTGATTTTTAGCCAGGCTAAGATCCATTGCTAAAGTCAGAGAACAATCTCCCATTCAAAAGGTCAAGAAGTCAAGGTCAAGACTAAAAGCTCAAAGCTTAAAGTGAGGCAGTCTCTACAAAAAATAATCAAGCTCTCACTGGGAGGGTTGAGGATCTCCCTCATATTCCTGGTTGAATTCCCAAAGGCTCCAATCCTTTGACAAGGTGCAGCCCTTTCCCTCTATCTGTGAACTAACTCCTTTAATTCACATTTTACCTTCAAGACCTAAGGCATGGACTAACTTTGCCATGCTCAGAGCCTCAGAGGGCAGAGCTGGCTCTTGTCACTGGAAGATGAACACCCCTGTGCTGGCAAGGTTGAGTGTCCTGGAGAAGTGGTAGACGCCCCATCCTGGGAAACCACTCAAGGTCAGTCTGGATGAGGTTTTCTGATGATGTTTCTGCCCATTGCAGGGGGATTGAACTAGATGAAATTTAAAATTCTTTGCATCCAAAACTATTCTATGAGTCTGTGTCCTCCTGTCTGCTGTAGCCTGGCCTGGTTGGGTGCTTTCATATTGTGGAATATATGTTCACCAAAATGAAATGTGAGTCCTTACTCCCTTATTTAATTTTCTTTAATCCTTAAAACCCCCTGTGATTTGATTTGAAAATAATTTCAAAACAATCACAACGTTGTTTTTGGTGAACCAGTTATTCAGCAAAATGTAAGAGTTGCCCAGCTGCACTGCAGTATTTGAAACCAAGGCACTTTGGACTAAAACCAGAATGCAAGAAACCTTTCCGAATGCTTCAGAAATTTTAGAGAAGATTAGCCAGAAATAGATTCGAAAGAGCGAAAAAGTAATACACTAAAATTCTGTGATCCTAAGAGAAATGAAGGAAAGGTCGAATGGAAAGCTTTGCACTGAAAGGCAGCCTGGAGCTCACTGGGGGAGAGACTGGAGAATGGGCAATGAGAGCAGCTGGATGCCACCAACCCTCGGCTTTCTTCTGAGGCTCATTGGGACAGTAGCAGCTGTTGATATCATTTTTCTAATAAAGCTGAAACCAGTGAGAAAGTGATGGGTATTGATTAGTGTCAGCTTCAATAAATACATGTCCAGCTCCCCCACTGCACAACATCATTCAGAGTCCTGCAAGTCCAAAGTAATTGTTGAGGACTCATGGGGGCTTCCAGGGCACCACAGCAAAGAGGAGTCTTTATTGACTGTGGTACTTTCATGTCCTATTTCATAACTGAGTAGCACTGTTGTTGGACAAGTAAATGCTGTTTTGTATGACTTTCAAAAACATTCTTTTTCAGCACTGATTTATGGTCTCAGATCTGGTTGAGCAGGTACAATAGGTGAACTGAAGGACACTGTGTTTGTGGGACTTGTGTTGCTGAGGAGACAGGTAGGAAGTTGCTCTTGGGGAACAATAATCTGTTGAAGAGACAGACCCTGACACCCAACATGTGCCTTCTTCAGCTGCCAAAAAATATTACTTTTCCCTCCAGCCTTGCTCCCCCTTTGCTACAAATGCCACTTTATTCCTTTAAAGTTCAGTTAATGTTAACTTTGCTGTTTATCTTTGTAGCCTTTTCTTTTTGGAGTAAGGGGAAAATATAAAGAATTTCTATGTTGAAACACTGAAGAAATAATATTCTCTTGCTCAGCAAGAACTGAAAGTGGATGGAGTCTATTCTGACTTCAAATGAGGGAACCATGTTATTACTTCTGTTAGCACAATATGCATTAATAATTAATATTATCAGAGTTTCTATGATCTATTACCTAAACATTTAGGTTTTTGGAAGAACAAAGAAGATGAATATACTCATGGACATCTTTTTACCTCTTGATTCCCAAAATGGAACATAAACTGTGGTGTTGCAGCTGATGATTTGTGGAAGGTTTTTGTATTTCTGTTTTTAACTTGTGATTGTTGTTCAACTGGTCACAGATATCTTTACAATCAGGTAAACTAGGAGTGGCTTGGTTAGCCAGTTCTTAACCGGGTGGAAACAGGTGATGGAGTTCAACTAATCCAGCCCAATATTTGGATAAAACCCATAACTCATTGTAGGAACTCAGATCTGGAGTGGCTCTGTTTTTACCGGTTTTAGAGAGAATGTGTTAATTACTGGAAGCCTTTACCATGTATGTCAGCAATGCTTTCAGTTAACTTCTTGGTTACTTTAGCAACTGCTTTTTAAGGCAATTTGAAAGGGGTGGGTTTTTTGGTGTTGGCTTTAACATTTCCATTTGTTACTATGCAAAAGTAACAGGCTAGAGGCTAAATGGTCTTTAAATACTGTTCCAGTTCCAGAGGCAGAAACTACTTGGAGCTTTGGAACAGCTACCTGCTTTTATCCTTAACAGCATCCACTGTTTCTCTAACATCCATTGACTTGTCTAGTCCTCTTAGCTTCCAACTGGGTTAAAACCATTTAAAGAGAATTTAATTGAGTTTTAAAAAAAACTTAACATCTCAATTTTCTGTTGTTTCTGAT
This sequence comes from Oxylabes madagascariensis, assembly GCA_013400675.1. Taxonomy (NCBI): domain Eukaryota; kingdom Metazoa; phylum Chordata; class Aves; order Passeriformes; family Timaliidae; genus Oxylabes; species Oxylabes madagascariensis. The sequence goes on from VYZR01066283.1 coordinate 68,017, forward strand.
AGTTTTCTAATGTTTGACATAATTTAAAAACATTTCTAATAGAAATGTTGGCTATCAAGAGAGTTGTTCATCCATCAACCCTCCACCCACCTTTGTACTCTGCTAAAATACACAGTCCTCTTATTTTAGCATTATTACATGTAAGTATATCTGTGCATGTGTATATATATGTGTGTATATATATATGTATATATATATATGTAAATAAGAGGCTTCCCAGCCCTTCTCACTTGGCTTTGTGCATTTGCTTTTCAAAGTCTGATTTCATTCTCTGTAGTAAGAGCAGAGCAGTCATTACTATTAAAGCAATTTTATAGCACTCTGCAAAGGGAATACAAATGCAGTTTCTGACCACTTTAAGCCTTATTTGCACGAAGATGATATCTTTAATTCAGGAGATAAATTCCTTGCTACCTAATTCTTGAAAGGCTTTTATTTTGAGGTGGGTCTGATTTGTCCCTATAGGAGAGTTGTCTGCTGCCTGCCAAGGAGCACTACATCCTACCAACTACATCTCATTTAGTAGAAAAATGACCTGAGTTTGATTAGGCTACAAGCCAATTTGAAGGACAAGCCAGTCAGTGCTGAGTACAGCTTGTTTATCGATAAGAAGTGAATAACCTAACAAAAATACAGAGATCCTGAAATGATGATTGTTCCTTTGGAGGAAGGGGGGTAGATGGTAGAAAGGGGAAATGGAAACTCCTTTTACTCTTGGCACAGCTGAGTTGAGCGAAATTTTTTATTGGTGATAAAGTCCTGAATTTTTGACTGAACTTCACATTGATAAAGAAGGAAAAATCCTGAAAATGTAGAGGGGTTTCATGACTGCATTCCAAACAAACCATCTCCCTTCTTTCCCTTGAGATATCTTATAATTTTAAATGATTCTCTGCATTGAGACTTGAAGTTCTTGATTTCATATCAAATGAGGAAAACTTGATTTCAGATGAACTGAAATGTTTTGTTTGTTTGTTCACTTCTAAAAAAGTTCAGTATTCAAGTCCATTTGACCTGAAAGGCATTAAAAATACTTTGGACCTGCCAGAAAACTAAATAAATGCATGTTGACCTGTTCTAATCCCTCTAAAGCTCCCAGATATTAATGCTAAATTTATCTTGAGAAAGGAACATTAAAGCCCTGCCTGCAGGTGCTGGGGAGATGGTTTGCCTGGCAAACCTTGGCATTTGTCCCTGTGTCCCCTGAAGCTCAGGGGCTGTTCCCAGGACACAGCTTTCAGGGATGGGGAGTGGGATGTGGCAGGAAGCCCTGGCTTTGCTTTCCTAGGGCCAGTGGGGAACTGCAGTGGGAAAACCAACGGTGCTTTCTTTTCACTTTCCTCTTTTGCGTTTGTGTCCTCACAACTTCTGCCTCTAAATTTGCCTTTTCCCCAGAGGGTTTTGTTATCCTTGCACCCATTCATCTTCTTTGCTTCCTCCCTACCTTCCTTTCCCCTCTCTCCAGCCCCAGTCCATGCTTATGAAGAGGACTGTCCATTTAGAGCATCTCTCCTCTGTGTCATTGCCAGGACCCATCTCCCACCCACCCACCACAATAAAAGGGCAGCATTTCACAGTTTGCCTTTTGTAGGGCCTGACAAGTTCAGAGCTCTTGTACAAATAACAAAAGAAGCCTTTGCCCTTGATTTTGAAATGCCTTGGGACTAAACCTCATGCGCTTTCACTGGAGCAGAGACTGATTCTCTCTTTCAGGGTTTTTTATTGTAATTTTGAAGTTTAAGAAATTCTTGCATCCTCCAAGTGAGTTTTGTCTTTCCTGCAGTCTCTAATCAATTGCAGCTGCGTTTGTTAGTGCAGAAGGTCCAAGCAGATTTAGCAACAAGGATATTTTCAAAACATAGGTAAAATTATAACTCCTTCTCGCTCAGTTTTAAATCCTGCCAGCATGAGTAGCCAAGGCATCATGTATTGCCCTGCCTTTCTCAGCCTGTCTGGATGAGGTTTTCTTCTTCTAATACCCAATTTAACCTCTTCTTTTTTTTGTCTGTCTGACTGCTGATTTATGGCAGAATTTTTTGAGATTTACAAGAAGTCTGTTGGACTCACTGATATTGCAGAATGCAGACTTTTTTACCTTACAATTTGGGAAGATTTCTTCCTATGCTTTTCTTTGCAAGGTGAAATGAGCAGACTGTTTACTTTGTCTAATTAAAAGATCATTATGATTATGTAGGAAACAGGAGGTGTTTGCATTGTCATTTTTGCTGTACGTTATTTACCCTGATGAGTTTTCTATTCTACTTGACATTGAGAACATTCAATTGTATAATTTACAACTTTGTGAGACTTTATAACTGAGGAAAGTGCTGCTCTTTTAAAAGGATGGAATAATTCTCCTTTGAACTGTTACCAAAAGACAAGCCTTGAGGTTATGGCTAAAAAGTATAGGGAAGATATTTGCTTCAGTCATTATTTTTCAGTAATATTTCCAATGATATATGGTTATTTTATGTATTTCTTTGCCTTTTTGTCCTTCATCTAACCTTCCTGCCCTGGCTAGAAATTTGACTTTTGTTACCTGTGCCTTTTTTAATGCTATTTTCTTGAACTGTAATTAAACTTCCTTTCCCTTTCTTGAGGAATACTCGGCTTATGGAAAGACAACTGCCATCCCATATAATTGTTGTTATTCAGGTCCTGTACCATGGCTTGGCATTTCATTCTGTTAAAAATGCAAGTGGGATTGTTAGACATGTCACCTACAAAGCCAGGGGGTCAGCCTGGCAGCTTACTTAATGTGCTAATTTGCTGTAATTTAATCATGCTTGGAATATGGATTGGACTTCTGAGTATCTTGGTGGCAGACTTGGATTCAAACAGCCCATAAACACTTTGTTAAAGCCTGGTGGGGAAAAGTGGGTTGTGGTCAGCTCCTGATCCTTTGCCTTTGGGACTTCAGGTGGGGCCTTTGGGGCTCGTAGAACTCTGTGGAGTTGTGGCTCTGTGCCCAGTGCCCGTGAACTCTGCAGTTTAATTAATTATGCATTAGCTGCAAATGAGATTGAGCGCGTGGAGCTCCCTTTGCAGCTCTCTGTGAGCGATGCAGAGCAAAGCCTGCTTTGCCCAGGCACAATCAGCACTCCAGGGCTGGGTTGGGATGCAGCCCTTGTCCCAGACCAGATGTGGGCTCTCGAGTGCGTGGGGTGTGGTAAATCAGGCACCTTGTTTTGCAAGTCACAGGCTCTGCAGTACAGGCCAGCTTACAATGACTTGCCAAAATATTTGCCAGATAGCACTTTTTAGACGCAATCAATTAAGTCAGTGAAACTTTGAAGTTGGCCTCTAAATTAATTTTCTAGAGTTGCTTTCTTAGCCCCTTTTTGAGCTCACTTTTAAGAGTTTGGACATCTGCTCATGCATTATTTGGTGCTAAATTGTGAAACCTGTGTTTGCATTAGTAAGGCTGATAGCTGAAAATTTTCCAAAGGATAAGTTTCACTGTTGGAAAAATTTTGTGTTCAGTTCTCAGAGAGCTCCATTTCAACCAGGTCACACAGACTGGTTTCCTGGCTGGTTTGCCATTTCTTTCATTTCGCCTTTTTGACTATTATGTTGTAAGACAAAAATCAAAATTCTAACACACTGTGTTTCACCATTTAAAAAAAAAGTTGTAGCCGGGGGTATTCTATTACCTTGCTCTCACTTAATCTTCTGACAATGCAATTATCTCTCATCTTTATGTTATTCTTTGTGTGACTCTGGTCCTGATGAGATCAATTTAGATTTCAACTTCTCTTTTTAGTATTGTGGTATCTTTTCTCTTTGTTGTGATATGGCAGAAAAGATCTCCCTGGCAACACCTAGCTGTGGTTATTCTTAGTGCCTCTGGCCTGGCCACTTGCTACTGTGTCCACCTGGCCATTTTCACTGCACTAATTGGTTTATCCTTTGGAAAGATTTTTTTTTTTCTCCCTTTTTTTAGGTTCTCTACTTTTCAACTTTGGTTGCTTCATCTTTGTTTTTCTTTATAACCCCGATTCTCTGATCTAGGTTCAGATTGCATATTAAGAAAAAAATCTTCCCTGTGAGGGTGGTGAGGCCCTGGCACAGGTTGCTCAGACCAGCTGTGGCTGCCCCATCCCTGGAAGTGTCCAAGGCCAGGCTGGATGGGGCTTGAAGCAACCTGGAAATAGTGGAAGGTGTCCCTGCCCATGGCAGGGAGGTGGAATGGGATGAGCTTTAAGGTCCCTTCCAACCCAAACCATTTTGTGATTTTATGATTCAGGCAGGCACTTGAGCATGTCCCAAGTTTCAAAGTCACCGTGCTGTTGCAAAGGTGACAAGAAAAAAGCAATATTGCTTGTGCCTGTGTGTTTGCAAGAATGTGCATTCACTCTGTGAATGAGGGCAATAGTTCTGCCCCAAGGAGTTCACAGTAATTGCTCTCTGTATGAAATACTCTTAAATACTTTGAACTCCTGATTTCAAATGCCAGGACCATATCGTTCCAGCAGGAATTCAG
>VYZR01066284.1:5239-22955 GCA_013400675.1 Oxylabes madagascariensis
AAAACAAAAAAAAAAACCAAAACCAAAAAAAAAAAAAAACCCAAACAAACAAAAAAAAAACAACCCACAAAACAAATAAAAGTTTGAAAATTTATTGCAAGGGGCAGCTGATGAGAGACAGTTGCATATTTGGGTGGAAAAGAGCAGCCTTGGGTGACCTCAGGTTTTTGATCTTTGCAGGAAAAAAACAATTCAACAGAAAATGCAGAGTAGGAAAGCATCTCCTTTTTAAGGTTATTTCCTAGAGCTTTTAAAAAATATTTTTGTTCCTTCAGTCAACATCTGAACAAATATCAGCTAGTGCAGTTGCAATGTTACATTTCATCTTATCATGCAGGTAAAGAATAGTTATTTTCTTCAGCAACAACAACAACAAAAAGATTTTGCTGAAATAGGGAACATGGAAAAAGCCAGAATACATGAAATAGGTTTTGTTATGATCAGTGTTTTCTCCTGAACCCACAGTTTTATCAGGTTTTTTATTATTATTATTGCCTAATTCTGCGTGGCTTCAGAGGGACTCTAAGCTGCTCTGCATTTTTAACAATTAACTGAAATACCTTGAATTTCCCCCAACCATCCCATCTGCCAACAGATTTTCTCAAGAGACGACAGCTGTTACTGAACTGTTGGGCTCTTCTAACAAGGAATGTTGCCTAAACTCTGGTAAACTTTTTATGATCTGCAGTTTACTGTCCTGGACAGTACCAGGCTGGCTGGGAAATAGTAAAGGAGTGTTAAAAGTCAACTCTCCAGGGAGAGAGGGCAGAAGGGAAGAGGGATATTTCTGCAGTATCTTCTCTCTATTAAGAAAAATGTTCCCTGATCAGGTTCCCTGCCACACATCCAGACGTTTGACAATTTGATTTTCTAACATTGTTTGAAAGCTGCTGCTGTGGATTGCTGGTTTTATTTTCTGTTCTCAGTGAGACAGCGCCAAAGACCTTCCTTTGTAGTTATCTCTCACATCTTCCAGCTTCCATAATAATAATAATAAAGCACACTTCTGAAGTGGCATTGAATTAATACATTTATGCAAGAGATTGATGTGGAGTAATCAAAGGAATACAGCTGATCCAGCGAGTTCCATTATGGAAGTTTTTAGGGCAGATAAGATCCTGCACTGATAGAGATTTTTTATCTTCTGTAAGAGATAGTAAGAGAGTATGGCACAAAAATGTGTCTCACCAAGGGTGTAAAATCTGCTGAAATCTTGCTGAACTGAAGTTGTGACTGCCTGTGGCAGGAACAGGCAGGGCTGGGAGTGGCTGCAGCTGTGTCAGGACCTCTGTGGGCACTGTGCTCTGATGGAGCTGCTTAGAGAACCCCAAAATACCCAGCTCAACATTGGATAGTGTCAAATCCATGGGTGGAATGGATGGGCAGAACATTTCCCTTTGGCAATGCAGCTAAAAATACCTCTTAGCTGCTCCACCCAGTGATGACTTAATTTCTTTTAATTTTTTGTCACTGATAAGGGAAAGTAGAAAAATCAGGAAGCCATGATATTTGATTATTTTTTAAATTTTATTTTATTTTAATTGTGTGGTTGCTTCAGGGCTTTCCAAACATTTTGATAAACTCTTGTGGGGTTTTTTTTGACCCTCACTTACCCTTGGAATGAAGTGGTAAAGGGAAAAGGGTGATAAATTCTGGGGAAAAGCATCAATCCAGTAATCTGAGCAGAGGTCAACACATCACAAAATCGTGTTGGTTGGGATGGTTTTCTGGAGGTCATCTGGACCGACAACAAGAACAAGGCCAGCTCTGCTCAGGCTTCTGCCAGCCTCAAGTGGCTGTAGACCTCGGTTAAGGAAAATGGTGGGATTCATTCATGTCTTATCACTTACCCCTGCTGACTTCATGCCTCCAGCTTGCTTATCTTTGCACCTGCTCAGCGATTTTGGGATAAGGGGAAGGGATCCAGGTGAGTGCTCCAGCCAGAAGACAGTGCACAGCTTGTGGGTTGGCAGCAGAACTGATTTGTGGCGTCCTCTGTGCAGGAATCGTCAGCCTGGAGAGCAAAAGAGCTTTGAGGAAAGGAAATCTGCCTGTCCCCATGGAGCTGGTGTTTCTAAACCCATGGAAGGAGCAGGCACTACATTCCTACTGGCTTTTAAGTAACCAGAGAGCCACAGTCTGTGTTTTGGTACCTCCAGGGTGGCACAGGCCCGGATAAGAGGTGGTTGGATGGGTGGCTTGGATGTCACCTCCATCAGTAGTCATGAGTCTGGCTCTCACCCAGAGAGAAAACCAACCCAGTGGTTGTGTTTTGTTCAGCTGGGAGAAGTCCTGAAACAAAAAAACCAAACCAAGAACTGATTCGGGGTTTGGAGTACCTGATAGTGACTGATTTCTCTCAATTAAAGAATTAACACTGGGCAGCAACAAATCCCTTTCCAGCCACTCTGCCCCCAATCTGGAGCACTGCAGGGGGTTGTTGTGACCCAAGGGCAGGACTTCACATATAATGAATTATCCCCAACTTTTAATTTCGATGGTTTTATTCAGAAAGCCATGGGATTATTGATCCAAATCACTCAAAAGCTGCCCAGAAGTTTGGAGTTGACGCGTGCCTACTGTTGCTACCACAGCACACCGAGAGATTTTAGTGAGCTGACAAGGAGGGGAACATCTCTTTCTGCTCTGTAACAGCTGAGCCATCACCATTTATCCAAGATCTCATGTGTCTGAAATTCTCCAGATTTTCACTGTACTCCAGAAGTCCATTTTCAGGTGAACAAACTCTTCTGTTCATTCGGGAAGGAAAAGGAAAAAAATATATTTAAGATTACTCCCTTTAGCTTCTTGCATTTCAGCCTGACCCTGTTTTGATGTAAAATCCTTTTATTTTAAAAGGAAAGGTCAGTCACATGCTTCAGAAGCATCTCTCCTGTGGTGCTTTGGTCCTTTAATGGATATTGCTGCTGAATTCATTTAGGGAACTTGTCAGCTGGATCCATGTGCTCAACTTTTTGGCAGCTGTTGCATAAACTTAGCACACTTAACCATTTTGTATGAAAGCCTGTTTTTAAGCACTAAGGCTGCAAGGAAACACATTGGGGCTGCTCCATCTGCTTTTATGGTGCACCGAGTGTGACTTTCTCTGTTTTCTTCTCTTTTTGGGTCCCCACCTGAACAAATGCAATGGGATTTTCACCACATGATTTTAAACATGTTACCCAGGTTACATTTACAGTGGCTCGTGTTGAAGGCAACAGAGAATCAGTCTCTGGAATTTTTTATTCTGCACATGAGCCTTGATTCACGGAAAGGAGAAACATTATTGATCTTTCATCAGGTAATTTTCTTTCAAGCACCTGCATTGGACTCTTAACAGTGGTTCTTAAGCTGAATCCATTTTCCCCCTAGAGAAGAAATTTGCTATCAGCAGCAGAGGTTTCTGATAACGGGGCTCACCGTTTTCACATTTGAATGGATTGGAACACTTGGATATTTCCCTTGGCCCTCCCTGTAAACAGAGAGTTGCTGTATCTGAGTTCATTAAATGCTTCATCCATTGCCTCCTGCCAGCAGAAAGAGAGTCTTGCCTCACCTGAAACAAACCTCAGAGCCTGGTGATTTGTAATGGACTTCCTCAGGTCTTTTATTCTGTTTGTTTATCCTTTTATTATCTATTTCTACCCTTTTCTTACTAGGGCAGCATCTCTTTGAAGTTTAATTTTTTGGACTGCCAGTGGTGCATTTTAATGGTTGTGAAGGCACAAGTCCTCCTGGCCACAGCCTGAGGGTTTTTGTCATGGACCAGGGCTGGTGATTTGCACAACTCCTGTAATAGCAGCGCCTTTTGGGTGCTGGTGCAAAATTTATTGCCCCACAAAATGGGGTCTTCATTCACATGGCCGCTCTAGCGGGTGTTTTATGGGCCAATAAAGTGCCTTGTGTTTTTGTAATCTAAGTGCTCGTCTGCTTTATGGTCTGATGTCACTTGCAGAGTGGTGGGGAAGAGCGACTTCTGGCACGCTGGAAATTATGCATTATTGTCACCTGAGAGCCTGAAGGTTCTTTAAAGCAATGAAATGTGGGGCTGATGAGCAGAGGAGTCTCACCAGTGGCATTTCTTTTAAGATTTTTTGCCTGTTTTGGAAACGTAATCATTCCTGAAAAGAGACAGGTACATCTATCTGCCTGCTAAATTAAAGTGTTGCTCAAAAAGCAGTGCCAGGCAGAGGGAAATGTAAGGTGAATGGGAAGGACAGTGAAGGAGAAAGAAAAGAATTTAGAGATTTAGACTCTGTATTTTGAGTGCATTGCACTCTGTGTGGGATAAATATATTAATTTGCCTTGTACTTCACAGCTTGCCCTTATGTTCAGAAAGTTGCAGAGATGTCAGATTTAAAGAGGCATATGAAGTATAAGGGATAGAGCAATAGGTGGCAAGTAGGCTGCTGAGATCCATTTCTCTTCCCAGCACAATTCCTTCCAGTCATCTCTGTGCTTTTGAGAACAAAGNCATATTTTAAAGCTGATTCCTCCTTTATATTATGTTCACATTTTTCTGTTCTGCTGTCTTCTGCTCAAAAAAAAAAAAAAAAAATCAGAAAAAATAGATCTTGGCACAAGTGCCTCAAGGGAGTGTGTTCAGAAAGCGCCAGCACTGTTACCAACATCGACTTTTGCGTTTCACTTTGTACTTTAGAATGTCTCTTTCCTCCAGCTGACCTCCCTCTCTGCATAGCATTGTACTCCAAAACCCCTTCCAGCATAGGAAGAGGTGGAGGAGAGAGAAAAAACAAAGTTCTGGAGCTCTTTGCTCTTGCTGTGGACTTTGGGGAGCGGCTCAGGAAGGTACAACATATTCAATGTGAGCAGAAATGTCACTGGTGAGAGCAGAGACCCCCAACCCACAGGACACAGAGCAGTGAAAGTCGTTCCCAGCAGCAGTGGAAGTGATCACCTTCAGAAGGAGTCACGAAGGTAATTTTTTTTTTTGTCTGAAGCAGCAGCAGTTTCCAACTTCCCATTCTGGTCCCAATGTTTTTGCACCAGGCAGGGTGAGAGCTCCAGGTCTGGCTTCAGGACATGATGGTGGGTATAAATGTGGGATGAATTTTAGGTGGGTGAGGAAGTGGTTTGGACATCCCCTGTCAGGGAAGATGTGATCAGAGGACTGGATGAGAAGTCCTGGGATCTTTCCTCAGTTGCTAGAGCTGGACAAGTGAGGGGGGGGAGTGGCCATGCTTTATAAATGTGTGGAGATGTCACGGGGCAGGAGGTCCTGTCCTGATGTGTCTGGGGAAATGTTTGGGACTGCAGAATCACAGAATGGTCAGGCTGGAAGTGACCACAGTGGGGCCATCTGGTCCCACCCCGCTGCTCAAGCAGGGCCATCCCACAGTACAGGCACAGGACTGTGTCCAGAGGGTTCTGGAATATCTCCAGGGAGGGAAACTCCACACCCTCTCTGGATGGTCTGTTCCAGTGTTCAGGAAGAAGTTCTGCCTCATGTTCTGGTGGAACTTCCTGGGCATCAGTTCCTGCCCGTTCCTCTTGTCCCATTGCTGGGCCCCTCAGAGCAGAGCCTGGGCCCTGCTCTGAGCCCTCCCTGTAGACAGGGACAGACAGGAATGAGGTCCCCTCTCTTTTATCTTTTCTTGCGGCTGAACAGCCCCAGCTTCTTCAACATCTTCTTATCAGAGATGCTCCAGTCCTCAGATCATCCTCATCTCCCTTCACTGGCCCCGTTCCAGCAGCTCCATGCCTCTCCTGTACTGAGGAGCCCAGAACTGGACACGGCACTCCTCATGTACAGCACTCCTCATGTACCTCACTCACCTCCTCACCAGGGCTGAGATTCACACAGGAATTTAGAATTGGGCATCAGAGCTTAGGGAGATTGATATAAAAAAAGTGTAGTAGCAAACTCTTGGTGTGAAATGTTTTAAGTTTGTTTGTTTGTTTGTTTGCTTGCTTGCTTGTTTGTTTTAGGAATTTGAGAACTTGTAGATAGTGTTTGGTTTTGGTGAAGCTCATATTATTGGGGCTGTGGAAATGGCACAGAGGGAAAATTTAGTTCCTTGTCGTAGGACATGTGAGAGAGGGGGTTGGGATCAGGGAGGTGAAATGTGGAATATAAATAAAGCATAATGAGACAGTGTTTTTTGGGAACAGAAAGGGGTCTGTCTGTGTAGTGAGAGGTCCAAGAGATGCTTTTCTGTTTAGAAGGATATGGACTCTATGAACGAGCCATGTTTGGAGCAGGACTTGTTTGTGAAGTTGCATTTGAATCCTAATAATTAATTGGTGAATAAACCCAAAATCATCTTATCCCACCTAAATGGAGTTTCCAGATGAAAAACAAAGAGATGCCAGGAGAAACCCAACTTGTGGGATCCATAAACATCTGTCTTGGAAGCCAAAAGCTATGCCATTGCCTCTGCCAGTGATGGTACCAAAGCAAATCAAATGGAGCAGGAGTTGGCTAAATATTGGATTTCTTTGCATGTTGCTTCACTGTTAGTGGAGTTTGCCTCATCTCCAACTCCTGTTGTAAATACCAACCCATTTGCATTGCACAGACAGCTTAAATAATTGGTAATTACAGTGCAATATTTACTAACATCCGTGTGGAGGTTTGTGAAGTCTTTTTCTATAATGCCTAAAAAGTGCATTTCTAACAAACCCGGTGTCCCCAGTGCTGTAGTTTCGAAACATTTTCTTCATATTGTCCATCAAGAAAACCAGTGTGAATCAAACCTTGCTCCGGTTTGGTCCATGAACTTCATGGTGACGTTTCCTTCATTTATAATCTGGGATGAAATTGGGGATCAGGATAACGAATGTGTTTCCTTTGCTGAGCTGCTTCCTCCTGAACCCCACAGCACCCGATTTCTGCCAGGGCTGCGCACGAAGCCAACGTGTCCATGCGCTGCTGCAGGGCTCTGGGTGTTTGTCTGCTGATTCTTAAAGCTGACTTTCTTGGAGATGATAAACCACCTGGCTTTGCTCTTTGGACTGCAAAAGAATTGCTTGGTCATTGCCTTTCTGTTTAGATTTCCTGCTAGTCCAAGGGTGGACATTTTTCATGGCTGTATGAGACAGCCTGTTTGCTCCACACTGACAATTCCAGGGGCACAATTGCTGCTAATGCCTTTTCCTTCTCACTTAAATCCTGATGGAGGAACCGGGTTTAGGCACATCACTTAATTTAAACATACACACAGGAGCATTTGTGCTTTAATGCCCCTAACTAGAAATACACAAATAACCACAGCCAGCTGAAAAGTGTCTTCAGCTGTTTGTTTGCCTTTGATTCCTTGCTCACTTCACAAAATAACAAAACTCATCGCAGTCGTTTGAGTGAAATGGATTCATTTTTCAATTAAAATTGCCTGGGTTTAAGCAATGTTGGGGTTTTTGGTGTTTTGTTCTTTTTTTTTTTTTAATGAAATGTATTTTCTGGGATGAAAATGCCTACATCTCAGAAATTGATATGATTTGTTCCCTTTTTGCAGATGTTTACTCTGCATGCTCTTGCCACTGAAAAATTTGGTGGCAAGAAAACACATGAACCAGCAAAGACAACTTTTAAAATTAAAATAAAGCCTAAAAAAAATCTACATCTCTCTTCACCAAAACTTTTCATCCTCCAAGTACTGGCTCTTTTATTAAAGACGGTTCCATTGTAATTTCTCAAGGAGAGCTGAAGCAATCGATCATTCATTGACATCAGTAAAGTACCCTTCATCTTTGCTTTTCACGGTGCCCTATCGAGTATTGAATGCGTGTTAAATGCTAAAACCAAGAGAGGGAGTGTGGGAAGTATAATGGACTACATTAATCCACAGTGCCATTTATCTCCTGTCCATTTGTCCCTGTCTTTCCTACATACGTGTGTGTGTGCAGGGCACTTTATGGCACATTTGTGCACCCTCAAAGCAGTATTTGTGATTCCATGCTAAAGCACACAAGGTAATCTCTGCAGGAGCATAAATGACGAGTAAACTTGTTTAAGCAGATACATCAGTCATCATTTCTATCTCCATGAAGCCCTTGGGATTTGTTGTATTTTGGATTTTGAGTCTGTAGCTTCCAGCCTGAGTTCGGCAATGGGTACGTTGGTAAAAGGGAGTTTGCATTTGTTGGAGTCCACACTCAAACAGATTTGAGGATGAAACTAAGACAACATCCACGTCTCTGGGGACTTTTTCATCATAGAGCCATCAAATGGTTTGGGTTGGAAGGGACCTTAAAGTTCACATAGCTCTAAGCCCCCTGCCGTGGGCAGGGACACCTCCCAGCAGTTTCTAAAACTTTTTACAGCATATAATTTTTTTCTCTGTGTTTCTGGACTACAAGCAGGACTCAGAAAGTCTTTAGTTCTCCCCACCTCTCCCTGTAAGTTGACTTAACTTCTTCAACAGACCCCTAAAAGCAGCGACCCTGAGCTTTCCTTGCGCAGAAGAGGAATCACCAAATCATGGAATGGCTTGGGTTGGAAGCGACCCTAAAGATTATTGAGTCCCAACCCTGAAAAACCTGGAAAGACAGCTCCAATCCAAGCTCCAGCAAGGAGCTGCAGCAAATCCCTGGAAGGAAGGTGTGATAACAGCTCTGTGGAGGTTGTGTGTTGCTCAGCTGCTTTCTATTACTGCTGCAGGCAGCGCCAGCTCCGCCGTGGAGAATTCCTGAGGAACACATCCCAGTGACCTCTCCTGACAGATGCTGAGCCTCGGTCCCCTCGTTTAACGCGGGAATGTGAAAGGCAGGACAGAATCAGAAAGCACGGGCAGAGCAATCAGAGTGGTCACAGCTCTGGTGCCGTTTATCTCGGGGCGCTAAAAGGATTGTCGGGGCCATTTCTAAAACTCGGGTGAATATTAAGAGCTCACGGAGGGCAGCTGAGGTCCTTGGGCTGGGAAGGGAGGGATCTGTTTGCTTTTTTGCAGAAATCTAGTGCAGGAGGATGGTTTACCTCAGCACGAGCAAAGTTGCAAGAATAGGTAAAAAGAAATAAGCAGTTTATCAGCACCTGGAGGAAAAAAAAAATATATAACTATCATGATCAGTAGGCACCAGGGTTCATCAAAACAAAATTATGGCAAATTAAATTAATTTCTGCCTCTCATAAGCTGAGAGGCATGATGCATAATGAAGGAGAGGGAGGTGTAATACATCTCAAGTGCTAGCAGGGCGGTTGCAAAGGATTCAAGGGGCTCTCCCATTAGGGAATAAAGTGAAACTTTTAAAATTAAAACTTACTTGGGAATAGTATGGGTGGGAGAAAGAAAAACAACGTGAGAGGTGACTAATGGCAGTGACATTGTTGAGCTGCTTCCCGTGGGGTCCTGTTTTGAGAGCTGTCAGCGATGATTTGACAGATGGAGTCTGAGGCGATGCTGAACTAATCTGTAGGTGATGCAGGGTTAAAGAGGAGGGGTCTCATAAACTGTTCTGCAGATAATTTCGCTGAAAAACGCAAATCTGAATTGCTGGTAGTGGTGAATGAGTAACTAGCTGTCTGCAGCTGGTCAAATCCTGCAGGGGAGCAAACATTCTCCTGATTTCAGTAATAACTGCTTCTTTATTTATGATTATTTAATTTTAAGAAGCCATGATATAAAAGGTATTTAAAAATAGGTATTGAAAAAGCCATGAAAAATTTTGCTAAGGTTTGCACTTCTGTGATGAAATTTGTGAGGGCTGCTGACAGAAATTCCTGCTTTTTAATGCAGAACCATTGAACAACAGAACTGCAAACAGTGTTCCTCTCTAGAGAAGGTATTTCACCCGTGTCAGGTGGGCTTGAAATACCTCCTCTTCTTTTCCCACACAGCCACAGACCATCCCCTTAGCTCCTGTAAGAAAAATAATACCATGTCTCCTAATACTTTCAAGTGACAGGCAAATTGGAAATCCATGATGCTTTTATTTTAGAATATTGTGTGGCTTGAAACCTGGAAGTGGCAGTCCGTATTTCTCCTGACTTTTACTCTGCTGGATGATTTACACCTCTGCAAAGGGGTTGCTGACAGATCAGAATTAGAGCTCTTATTTTACTCTGTTGTAAACTATTCTTCAACGTGTATAATTAGGTCTTGAAGAAAAAAAAGTGGAGGGAGAAAATGGCTGAGAAAGTCAGTTTGGAGCCAGAATAAGTAGATTTAACTGTTCTTCCTTTGATGACTGTAACAACACAGTAAATATACTTTAGGGCTTGGTGTAAATTAGTGCAACAACTTAGGCCAGGTTGGATGGGGCCCTGAGGAACCTGAGCTAGTGGGTGGCCTCCCTGTCCATGGCACAGGGTTTGATCTTAAAGGTTTCAACCCAAACCACCCTGTGAGGCGGTGATTCCGTGATTCTAAAAAATAACCTTTCCTTCCTAGTTCATCTTCCTGCTTTGTTTACATTTGTAATAAATGCTTAGAGGTGAGAGATGCCCCCTGAATTCATCATGCAGAAATGGAGCCAGTAGGAAAGACGTGTGCTAATGCCTTTACAGACATTCCATGGGTGAGGGGATGGGTGTTAATGTCTTTGAAATGGGTCTTGATGTCTCTATTACCTTCAAGGGTTGTTACAGAACCCCGACAGTCTGACTCCTGAGACAAGTGGGTCTGCACAAGCCTGAGTTTCTGAACTTTGGGGTAAAATGCCAGGTTCAAGGGGGGATATGTGGCAGGAGGTTTGGGAAGGCTGCACCTTCCTGGTACCTCAGGCAATGGGGAAAAGTAGAGGGCAACGTGAGGCTGGGAGTTTGGGATAAAAGGAGGCTGCGCCCTCCAAAACCTCAAAAGAGAAAACCCCAAGGTTGTGTGCCCTGGTGGAATCTCTCCCTTCATTCGAATAAACTTGCAGGACTGCCCTGTCTCCTCTTCACAGCGTGATTTTCTGTACATCCTGGAGGGTGAGGTTCGGGGCTGTCTGTGATGCTGTGAAGTGCAGTGCTCTAAGGCAGGAAAAGTTTCCGTCCTACAGATGGGCGTTTCAGCCTCCTGATGATGAGGAGGGAAAGGGCAGACACTGATCCCACTGGTGACCAGTGACAGCACCCCAGGGAATGGCTGGAGCTCTGTCAGAGAGGTTTAGGTTGTCTTCTTAGCTTTCTATTAAGAAAAGATTCTTCCCCCAAAAGGTTGTGGAGCCCTGGAACAATGGAACAAGTATTTATGAGTATAAATACTAAACTCATACCTTCCTCCCCAAGGAATGGTCACGGCCCCAAGCCTGCCAGAGCCCAAGGAGCATTTGAACAATGCTCTCAGGGTCAGGGTGGGATTGTTGGGATTGTCCTGTGCAGGGCCAGGAATGGGGCTTAGATGATCCTCGTGGGTCCCTCCCACCTCAGGATATTCTCTGATTCTCTGGTTCTGCTGTAGGATCATCCTGGCCATGTAGGATATGTCATAAAGATACACTGGGTCACCACTCAGGTGTGGATTCTCTGCATCACTTTGGAGGTGCTGTTGAAGGTTGGAGTGGGATCTTCAGATAGAGTTTATGAGAGAAGCTCCCATTGGGTGATGAGGTGCAGAGAGGATCCCTTTTCTTCCTAAACTCCTCAGAGAGAAGCCTGGGGGCAGCTGGATCCAGGCTTATCCCCGGACTTTGACAACAGTCTAAGTTTTACAGCTTTGTCCCTCAGACTGTATTGATGGCAAATCAGATATATGTCAATGCAAATGGATTATTTATGATGATGAATGATTAGACAAAGAGAACCCAATCAGAATTATTTACTACGCAGCATAAAAGCTAAAACTACTATGATAGTATCAGATAGGATAGTGCACTCTATCAAAGCAATATTAAAGAAATTATGTTAAAGCTACCAAAACAATCAATTGTTAGAGATTGTAACTCGCCCAGGCCGATGACTGAGGACAAATCTCTTTCACTCAGCCTTGAGGGACGTCCTTGGGGCACATCCTTTACCCCAAAGAGCAATCTCCACACACACTCCAGGGAGGAATATGTTAGAAGAACCTGCCCTATGGAAAGCGGGCTGGACTTTTTTAGTTTACAGGGGCTGACTGCCAGTCATGTGCCTCCAGGTCAGCTTAGCAGCTCATCTGCCAAATCTCTGCCTCACTATCAGGGTGAGATTTGAGGCTGGTGTGGCAGATGGGTTTTAATACAGTTCAACACCAAAACCCAGCACATGGTGCCCCTCTCAGCCCACCGCTGATAGCTTGAAAAATAGGGCATTGTTTGAGGTTTTTGACCACGTTCCAGGGAAGAACTTCATGCTACAGGTTCACAGACCACAAAGAATCTCCATTGGATCTTCTTTGTAATTAAACAACTTTATTAGGTGCGGAAAGCGGAACAGGATCCTTGGATCCATTGCTGTCCCTGTGGGCAATGCATGAAGTTTTACCTACATGTATTTATGGTTAGCTAGGACCTATCAGTTCCCACAGCCACCAGTCATTCACAGAATCCATCTGTAAGGCAAGAAAGAGATGTCCTGTGGTGCCAATCTCCCTCTGCATATTTGATGCTCCCTTATGCATTTCTGTCTCCAGCAGCAATGGAATAAATGCAAATGCAGCTGCTCAACCTACTTCTGCTTAAGCCACAGATCCTGCAGCTCAGTGCTCTGCTCAAAGTACTCTGATTTTTACCTCTTTTTGGATAAGAAAACTGCAGTAAATATTACAGCAGCTGTGAAAAAGGCAAGTTTTGAGTTACACTGGCTTAACTCTTGCCAATCCTTACTTGACCACTCTTAAGTGCAAAAAATTACTCCTTTCCTGTGCAGTTGCTCTGTGCTCAAGGGGATTCTGAGTCTAACAATGTTCAAACCACTACAGCAAAAGTATCTTTGATCTGAACCCAAAAAACTCATTATTGCTCTTCCATTAGGGATCAGATGAATATAAAATAGGCTATGTCTTGTTTTGTAAGCGGAAACGGCATTTCCTGCTGGAGCTGGGAAACAAAGCTCTTCGGGGTTGTTGTAAGTATGGGCAGGCACGGTGAGGCAGAGAGAACTCCTTCCCCTGTTGGTGTTTGCTGTTGCACTTGGGGTCTGATTATTTTTCCGCCGGCTTGGTCATTCATCAAGTGTCTCGAGGAAGCGGCGGAGGCAGAAGTTCAGCTCCTTCCCGGTGTCCCTGCGGGTGAGGGGAGCAGCCGCCGCCGCATCTGCCTCTCTGCAGTGCTCCTTTTAAAACTGGATAAATAAATTAGAGGGATGATCGTTCAAAGAACAAACTGTGAGCAGCTGGAGATCGCGGATTCGCTGGACCGTGCTCCTCCAGCAGAGGAAACAGCAGCCATGGGGAGCTCGTAGGCAGCACTTTGGCGTCTCCTGGATTATTTAGTGCATTGTCTTTGCGGTGTTTGTGCATGCAGAAATGCTCAGCAAGAGATGTTACTCCTCCTAAGAGATGCCCTCTCTGGCTTTCACCCTCCCAGGGTTTGTTTTCAGAGCAGAGCTGTAGACAGGTGGATCTTCTACCACATTTGTATTTTAGGTATTTGGCAGCTCCACAGATGGAGTATTAACTTACTGTTGTGTGGAGAACTCTTTTGAGAAGGAAATTTTATTCATCAGAGACACCCATTTAATTAACTTCCACGCTTCCACGGGGAACTGAATATAAAGACATAATAATAATAATAATAATAATAATAATACTGTTAATACTACTAATAAAAACAACAACGAAAACAACAACAGCAACAACATATCTATTTCCCATTACAAATTATAAAAAAAAAAATACTGCAGGAAGCAATGTTTCAAGAGGGCTTTTTTTAAAATTAAGATCTTAATAGCATTTAATGTAAATTAAATATAATCATTGTCTAATTCCTGAGTGCATCTCTGAGGCTGAAGAATAATAAGTTAATTGTGCTGACAGCATAGTGGAAAGTGCCAGAATCAAGCACCAGCATGTTGGTTAAAGTGCATTTTGAATTAAGAGGTGGAAGGCAGAACTTTTATTTTTTTGTACTCCTGCTCCCAGTTATTTTGCAGCAAAGTAAAGTTTGTGCCCAGCACAAATCTATTACATAAGATATCTAACATAAAATTTACATTACAATGCAAATGAAGAAGGCTTTATTTAACTTTAGAGACTGGGAAGGATCAGATGCAAGAGCTAAACAAGCCATTTTACTTTGGGGATGGGGAATTATTGGTATGTAAATCCCTGAGTTTTTATGTGGGTAGATAGTTTAATGAGGTCTGCAAAATGGATGTGAACTCCAGCATCTTGCTTTCCATTGAGAGGAATTAGATTTGAATTTGAGATTTGAATCTGAGATTTGAATCTGCTGCTTATAGAATTCATGCATTTGGTGGCAAGATATACTTGATTAAGAGATTGGGAATCAGGCTGACTGTGCACTCCTCAATGTTAGCAATGTGACAGGATTCAGTTCCCAGCTCCCTCTCTCACAATGGCAGTGTGGAATACCTGTCTGTGATACATGGGACCTCTTCCATCTCAGATTAAAAGTGATGTAATTGCTCAGCTGGTGTGGTGAGTCCTGGGAGCATCAGTAAGTGAAGTGCATTTTGATGAATGAATACGGAAATTGTATCTCAATTTAAATAGAGGCAATAACTCATTATTGGATCTGGTTTTGCCTTCATATGGAATTAGTTCTCCTTCTTGCATGGTGTCAAAGGAGTCCATGCCTTCTGTGTGAGTGTTCAACCTTTGATACACATCTGAATTCCTGTTCTGCAACTAAGAGATGTTGTCTTCATGGTGTACTAAGCTTTCACTTATAGGTACCTTGTATGAACTCAAGTGTCATTTTATTTACTGGGAGGGTGCTGAGGCCCTGGCACAGGTTGCCTAGAGAAGCTGGGACTGCCCCATCCCTGGAAGTGTCCAAGGCCAGGTTGGACAGGGCTTGGAGCAACCTGGGACAGTGGAAGGTGTCCCTGTCCATGGCAGGGGGCTGGAATTGGATGATCTTGGAGGTCTTCCTATCCCAGGCCGTCCTATGATTCCGTGATCCTGGACAGCTTTCCCAACTGAGCTGTTGGCACAAAAACATTGAAGTGGGGAAAAAACTGCCAAACTTTGGATTAGGACCTCAACAAGAGAGGTCTGGATGTATTTGTAGTTAGGGTTGTGTTTGGTAAAAGCTGTTTGGGGACTGGCCTTGATCTTCAAAAGAGGTGCTGGAAGAGTTGACCAAAGTCTCAAAAAAGGTGCTCTCCATAGAACTGACAGAAGAAGGAAGGAGCTGAAAAGTCAGGACAAGCCATGTGTGTTCAGGACCTAGGGACCATAGACATTTTAACATTTTTTAATCAAAGAACCTCCATTCACTTCAAAGCTCACCACTCAAAAGAAAAAAAAAAAAGCACTGACAAATGGGTCTTTTTGATACAACTGCGGCTCATGCTCATATGTGTCCTCTAAGGGAGAAAAAAGTATGATTTTCTACAGGTCTTTTCCAAGTATTTCTTGAGTTTTTGAACAAAACCTCATGGAAAACCACTGCTTTCTGACTAAAAGTGTATGAAGTGCTCTCTGAAGAAGCTCTTAGAAGCTGGGAATGCTCTGTTGACCTTAGAAAGCTTGAGAATACTGGACTGAGGTAATAAATACCTTTGGGAAGTATTTATATCTCTTCCCCTCTGTTTGTATGGTCCCAAAGAGCAAGGCCAGCAACCAGTGCTTACAAGGAATAATGGTACTGGAATTTGGGGTGTAAAAGGGAGGGACTGGAGGGGAGGCTGGTTTGGCTCCGTTCCTGCCCATTTCAGGGCTGGTAAAGCAGCTCTGCACCTCCACATCCCCAGTGCTTTCCTGGAGATACTGTGCCATTAAGGAATAGATGACCAGGGTAAGTAAATTTATCCTGCTCAATTTCAGATTTTTTTCCTGAGTACAATATTTTCCTGGGCAAGCCATCAGGCAACTCCCCAATCTCCTTTTGCTCTACAACCCTTCTTTGAAAATCCGCAGTAACAACCATCTGTGATGGCCTTGTTCCCTGCCCACCCCCTGTTTTCACCTCATCACTTCCCTCTGAATGGTCCACAGGCTTTGTCTTTGTGCTGACAGCAGGGAGAATATTTTGGGCATCTCCTTCCCAGTATTTCCTTCTGGCTTCCATTGCTGGTGAAGACCCAGGGCTCCTGCAGCATCCCCCGTGCCTCCGTGTGCTGCTGCTGTTGTGTTGTCTCAATTGCTCTGCAGCTTGATAGATTTCTCCAAGTGTGTCATTATGCAATTAATTTCAATTGCAATTCCCATCATCTCTTCTCTTCTGCAGGCATGCCACCCAGCAGGAGACTAATAAAACCATCACGACCAGCACCAAAGCCATCAAGCAGCTGTCTGAGATTGTCAGAGGCTCATCCAGGGTATGTGTCAGTCAAGATGCTGTTGGGGGAGAATGATGGGTCTTGTGGAAGGAGGAATAATGAAAATGGGAAGTGGCAGTGGGTGCTTTAAAGCTGTTAAGTTCTGTGTCTTGCTGTAACTTCCTTTGCTCCCGAACAAGTGTAGTTTTCACTTATAAATGACCCAGGGGAAAACAGCTGCAGACACCAGCTCTCCTCCCAAAACTGGCTCACGTGGAATTGGAAATCAAGAACTCAGCAACAGAGCCTTTGGCCAGTTCACATCTATCTCAGGGTCTTTGTTTGGGTGAAAATATTGCAGAAATCATCTGGCTTCCCATGAGTTTGGCATTGGTTAAAGACTCAGTTGTGGGTACACGGGGTGCAGGTGAGTTTGGGAGTGTGTTAAGTGTCTGGAAAGGCCAAAGCTGTGGAATATATTTGGATATGACACTGATTCAGTGCTGTGTGCTAGTGCAAAGGCAGCTCAGGGGATAGATAAATGCAGGCTGTGGCCAGATCAGAGCAGGATTTTAAATTAGAATTTACCCCACTCTGGATTCCAGTTTACCCCAAAAAATCCCATCTATTTTGTGTGCAGACTGGGCTGTCATCTGTAGGTTCAACTCACATGAGCGTCAGTGTCACAGGGCATGAACGATCCCCATCCCATTGTCCACAGTGCAAAGATTGGAAAAACAGAAGGTTTTTTGTCCTTCCAACAATGATTTTATACCCCAGATGTTACTGCTGGCTTTGGCCCATGATGTGCATCGTGGGCAAGAACACAAACAAACTGGGGGGACCAGATTCCAGCTAGTGTGAGAGTTAAAGGAGAATTTTCACCCACATAACATTCAGCACCTGAAGTGAAAATAAGGACAATTCTACTTGATTTCTGTAACACTTCCAGCATCCATATGGTTTCTAAGTCAGGAACTTCCCTGCGTTCATGTTTTGTTCTCACTCACTCCCTACCATTTTCCAAAGTCCTGCATTACTTCGACTCTGTTCTCACTGCTCTCACACCTAGAAATAAGACTGCTCTAAACACACAACTCATCTCTGACCAAGTGGTTTTTGCAGCCTGGATTTATGGCACTTGCCAACAGGCAGTTGAGATAAGGATTTAAGACTTGGATCACCCGAGGCTACCTTGGTAACCTGTGAGGGACCAAGTGCAATTCATGCGTCTGCCTAAAAAAAAAATGAATGGGTGATGGTCCACTCCAGGATGGGGAGGGAAGCCTGGAATGACAGTTTCCACATGTAGACGTCAAGATTAATACAAGAATAATTTTTAACATGTTTCTTTGGCTAGTGATGGATGGCAAGGACTGTTTAGTTTTTGTTTGTTTGGGTGTTTTTTTTTTTGTTTTGTTTTTTTTTTTTTCTTTTTTTTTTTTTTTTTTTTTGTTTTTTTTCTTAAT
>VYZR01066285.1:15031-28856 GCA_013400675.1 Oxylabes madagascariensis
CACATGCACATGCTCTGCCCTTAAAGTACATCCCAAGTTCATCTAATCTTGAGTCTTGCAGGAGAACCACTTGAGGCTACCAGCAAGGTTGAAACTACTCAGTGTGGCTAATGTTTGTTAGCTAATATTAAAACAAACAAACAAACAAACAAAACCCAATAACCTCTGATATGATTTTGATATTGCTGTCAGGCTTGTGGTAAAAGAGTGAATGAACTTGGGATGTACTTTAAGGGCAGAGCACACAGGAAAACTGGCAGGTCAGTTACCTTAAAAATGTCTCAAATTCAATAGGCTTGTGAGCCTAAGGCAAGCTTAATTAAACTTAAAGGAAAGTAAAAATAAGAATATAAAGTGCTGGTTTGGTTCTTATAAACCTGAGTAAGCCAAAGTCTGGATTACTCAATTATGTATGGTTGTAGAATTTGTTTTGTGAGCATTTTCCTGCACAGTGCAGATTCTCAGCAACCTTCTCTTTCACTGTGCATGTCAGTCTCTGAAGAAGGAGAGGAAGGAACTCTAAGGTTATGTTTTGGGGGCTTAGAATGTGCTCCATGTCACCCTTTTCCCTCTCAGGCCGCCCACAGGCATGCTGAAAAGTATTTGTAGGGAGAAGGAGATAAAATGATACTCTTTGGAGTATATACTTGAGACTGAATCTGTGCAGCTGTGTTTCATGTCTGTGCCTTGGAAAAGAGAAGAGTTCCCTGGAAGGGATTGCAAAGCCCCACTTGGCAGTAAAGTTTAACAGGAAGACACAAGCTGGCCACAACGTGTGGGTTTGTGGGCTGAAAGCTTGTCACTTTTGAAGGGACTGAACCCTAGAGCCTGGCACTGTGGTATTGTTTTTGCTCTGTTAAAAATACTGTTTAAGGAGCTCTGCATAACACATCTTCATTGAGTTTTCTTTCTTCCTTTCCCTTTTTGATTGAAATATGCGTGGCTTTATTGACAGTTTAGTTTACTTGTCTGTTAAGCTACACTAAAAGCTTTGAAGAGCTTCTGCAATGGATATAAGTATCACTGAGCTGGGTGGCTGCCTTGCCTTGCTGTGAGAGGAAATTGTCAAGTTGTGTGCACATGTCCTTAGTTTCTGGAGCTCTCAGTGTCTCCTTTATCTGCAGCCTCCAGCTGATGCAGTCTAAATAATGTATGTTTGGTGCCAGTACGGGTTTCTTACTGTTTTGGCTGTGACAATGCCCAGTGGTATCGGAGAGAGTATAAGAATAGGGAGAGTATAAGAATAGGAAGGGACGTAATGGTGCTTCTGTGGTGTAGTCTCCTACCTCTAAGCAGGTCAGGAATTTCAACATTCAGGAATAATACCTTTGGTTTGATGTACTGTGATCACTCTCTGGTCCACAGCAACCTCCCTGAATCATATGCTATATATGTGAAAGAGTATTACCTCCATATGGTTTTGAACCTGCCACTGGCTGTCCGCTCTGGTGTTCCAAGTTCTTGTACTGGAAGAAGAAAGGAACCATTTTTTTTTTTTTTTACCTGCTTTCTGCTGTTCTTGCCTTTTCAGACCTTTATGTGGTGTTTCTCTCTCTTTCCTTCAATGAAAGTCATTGCACGAGTCATTACTCACAGTGAAGCCATGCCATACTGTGATTATTTCTGTTGCCTTTCCTCTCAACCTTTTTTAATTTTCTGGTGTCCTTTTTGGAATTAAGACAGCATGTAGAAGCACAGTTGGTTTGTTGGGATTTTTTTGTAGCAGCAAAATATTTATGTTTCTTCAATCCCATTTCTAGTAAGTCCTAAGACTTACTAGAATTTGCTTTTCTTGACTCCTGGACAACAGGATTACATTCTTAGGCATTCGGCTGACTATTACTAATACATTTTCCCCCCATGTCTATCACTTTTTACTGAAGCACATTGAATTTTATTTTATTGCAAAAAATTGCAAGTTGCACAGAGCCACTTGCTCCCCTGTCCCACCAGCTGTATCTGGGAGAGAATCAGAAGGGTAAAAGATGGAAAACTCGTGGGTTGAGATAAAGACAGGTTAATAGGGAAAGCAAAAGCTGCACACACAAGAAGCAAAACCAGGAATTAATTCACTGCTTCCCATGGACAGGCAGGTGTTCAGCCATCTCCAGGAGAGCAAAGCCCTATTAGGTATATTGGTTACTCAGGAAGACAAACACCATCACTTCAGAGATCCCCCTCTTCCTCCTTCATCTCACACTTTATACACTCAGCATGATGCCAGATGGTCTGGAATATCCCATTGGTCAGTTGAGGTCACCTGGCTGCATTTCCTCCCAACCTCCCATGCACCCCCAGCTCCCTCCTCCAGCATGGCAGTATGGAAATCAGAAAAGGCCTTGGCTCTGTAAGTCCTGCTCAGCAATAACAAAATCATCTCTATATTATCATATTAACAAGAACATCTTTATATTATCTATATTTGTGCTGCATTCAGCACAAATCCAAAACACAGCCTTATTCCAGCCACTGTGAACAAAATTGACTCTGCCCCAGCAAAAGCCAACACACTACAATCTGAGAAATGAAGTTTTCGACCACACAGATGTAGTGTAGAGCTCAAATTAGTAAGCAGCATAACTCTTGCTGGAGAGCCATTAATAGAAAGAAACAGGGAAATGCAAAGAATTTTAAAAATTTGATCTGACTCTACTTGAGCATTAGTGTGACCCATGCTCCAAAGTTACTTAAGTGTTCTTGAAAAATACCATAATCATTAGTAAGCAGCTTGCAATGTGATTGCTGGTCAGATGTGTACACAGGGAGGAGGGGGAGGTATCCACTGTGGGCCAAGGTAAACCTCCAGAGACCCTAAAGAGGGGAAACAATGGCTTAAATTAAAAGGTTTCTGGCAAGCTTTTTAAAAATGCTAGTTGTCTATTACTCCAAGGATTAAAGACTTTGAGATTTGTTTCCAGTGTCACAGCTTTGGGAAAATCTCAATGCTTCTACTATTCTAACATAAATTCTAAACTTACGGATCTTCATCTTCTGAACCTTGCAGGCTTTAAGCAGAATATAATCCTAATATATAATATAGCATAATAAGCAGAATAAAATCCACGTTTCTTAATAGTCAGGCAGAAACTATTTCAAAACTGTTTTTGATTATATGCGGCTGACATGGTTTTAAAGAGTAGCCGTGTGGGAGTGTTTCTTTTAAAACTGCACACAACATGGCATTGTAGGATTTTTGCACAGAGAAGAAAATAAACTAGGTCAGCATAGGTCAAACTTCAGTCTTCCAGTGAGAGCAGCATCTATTTTAAGTGGAAGATGAGAAATGATATAGTAACTGTTACACTGAAGTGAAAAATGGTGCTGTTTATGTATTTAATTGGTCAGGGTTTGCAGTGGGGCTTTGAATTCCGCTCCTGTCGGATCTTGTATTGCTGCTGTCGATCACGGGTTTTCTCTTTCTTAAAAGACTTACGGTAAATTTATTTTGGATGGCTTCTTAACAGGTGTTTCCTCAATGCTCTGAACGCTTTAAATGAGAACCGTGCTGCGTGTCCGGAGCTCTCAGCTGCAATCACACGCAGCCTGACACGGGCTCTGTGTGTTTACTCATCTGTGGCCACGCTGACAGCAGGCCCTGCCGGGTCCCACTGCCCGGCCTGGACGCAGAACAGATGTCAGGGATTAGTGGGGAAGGATCTGGGGAGGCTTTGGGGCTGCGCGTTGGCGGAAGTCATTCATTGTGGGGATGCGGACGGGACTGCTGGACCTGCGCTGAGGAGTCGGCCAAAATGGGCCTCGATGGTTTAGTGTATCTGAATCAAAACCAAATGTTCTCCTGGTACCTTTTAATTAAAGGGAAAGCATAAATCAATACAATAAAATAAAGTTAGCGCGCCAAGTGGTATTGTATTTCTACAGTGTTCTTCCAGCAAAGAAGCTGGCTATGTGGGGCTCTGAAAGTCACGCTGCTTTGCATGCTGTGGAGGGAAAGGCTGCCCGGTGTGTCCTGCTGGGAAGGGCTGTGAGGCACGAGGTGGCTGTGCCTGACCTGGCAGCCAGAGGAGCCTCTACACCTTGGACTGGTGCTCATGGTCAATTTGTCATTTTGTCAGTGTTTTATGCTTATGGGAATGTTTCCTGTGGGACTGCCTGTCTTCAGCCGTTGTGTTCATCGCTGGCCCTTGTGTTGGGAATGTTCTGTGCTCAGAAATCAACCATCTGTGGAAACACAGGGGTTGCACAAGGTGGCCAAGACTGAGCACTGCATGCCACTATGTGTCCCCTACAGACATCAAATTCTGCACCACATTACTGGGAGGCTTGTCAGGCAGCTCGCTGGGCTGGAAGCTAACTTTTGGCAGCAGTTCATTAAGTTATGGAATGAGAGCAGGCGCCTCTCATGCTGTGATTTGTGATACGGAAAACAAAAATTATATAAATTGCTACTATATTGTGATGCTGTTGTGAAGATTTCAGTAAAGGTGAAAGGAAGGGAGAAAAATAAAGAGAGATACAGGGTGTATCTCCAGGCTTTGGCAAGAGAGTGGCATGGGAGTCACTGCAGATATACTTCATACATGACAATACAAGGCACAGAGACATGGTGGCTCTGTGAAGAAGTTCTACGTGCTCAAGCAATGACGTAAATTACTCTGGGAATGAAAACAGAGGAAAGGAGGAAGGTTTTATAGGAAAAACTATGTATTTGTGTACGGCTCCACTGATCAGAGTTGAATTGCAGTCGTGCTAAAATAACCCAAAGCCTTTTAGGGCCTCCAGGAGAGGCAGTATGACAGTAAAGAAAACTTTGAGGAACTGCATTCAGAATATGTTTTAAGAATGAACCATTGAATGAAGATAAAATCCCATGTGAATATGGAGCGATTGAGCTAGTAAATTACTCTTCTTGGAGAAATAAAATATGGGAAGTAATGGGTGCTATCTGATGCTGGTCAACCATTGCTGTAACAGATTAAGATCTCTAAAGCTAACTTTAAAGGACACGGTTTTCCACAATGCAGAACACCGTCTATGGAACTGGTGTACTTCCAGCTGCTGTCAACTTTGGTAAGAATTCAATATGCTCATCAATTTATAAACCTATGCCCCAGTTTTAAAAACGTGGAAAATATCTACTTCTCTGAGCCTTGCAGTTATGAAATGTAGTTCTTGCTGTATGATTATTAGCCACTTTCTGAAATTCTTGAGCTACTAAGGAATCTATGAGATGTAAGACACAGGGACTAGTGTTATCCTGCTAAATGCAATCTCAAATCATATTAGGAAATAAGTAAGTTAAAAACAGAACATCAAGAACAGTGTTTTCCATTTGTGTGTTTCACTGCTGTAATTCACTGCAGGCAGCAAACCACATGTAGAGTTGCAGTACTCTCCAGCAAGCTGCCTGCAAGAGCAGGTGTCAGCCTGCCCCATTTAAATTGCTACATCAGGACTCTGGAGAGCAGCAGTCTTGCTGACATCAACTCATTTGCCAGATTTGGGGACAAAATGCTGAATCTAATTTGAACTAATACTGATGGAAGTGTTGCCACAGGCCATTTCAGATCTTTCTTTGTGCTGTAGAGCTTGATTTTTGGTCAGCAGCTTCAGTCAGGACCTATAATTGTTTAGATGGCTCAGGCGCATGGATAGATACCTGATTATACTTACCTGAAATATTTAATAATGTACTTAGCGTTCGAGTTTTTTAATGCACTCTCTTAAGATGGTCTACAAAAGCACAAAAAAGCTTAGCATGAAGATACACACAGTGACAAATCAAATAGTAAAGGAATAAATGCAGATTTCAAAGATTTTTAGGTTAGTAAAACAATCATGTCAGATGGGGCAAGTGTTACTTTGTAGTAATATAAAAAAGCTGTTTTTCAATTAAATATTTGTTTGTTTAAAAGCTTCCTTTGAAAACACTCCACTGAGGATGGTTTTACTTTTTGCGTTTTCTGAGGTTAGTGCACATACCCAAATTCATACCACAAAGCCATTATAGTGGTGATCTTTCTGCTCCTAGTAGAGCATCATTTTTACTGAGGAGGAGGGAGTATCTTGAAACAAATGTATTTTATGTAAGGAAGGCAGTGCTGTTGTAGTAGCAGAGTTGGAAATTTTCAACACACAAAGCCTGGAAATTTGAAGGTTCTGAATCTTTTTGTAGGTATAACTTAGCAAATTTTGCAAATATCCTGTATCTTTGCTGGTAAGGAACAGCTTCTTCTTAACATAATTACTCCCCTGGACTTTGAAATTCAAATGTGGGTTCTGTAAAATTAATTTTTTTTTTCCCTCACAGCTTTCATGATAAAGTCACAATCATTAAATAAGGACAGCTACTCTACAAGAGTCATTGCTGTTAAAACCTTTACTGAAACTTACAGACACCAAACGAGTGGTTACATGCTGAACATTACTTCAAAAGGAGAATGGAAAGTATAACTTTCTTATATGCAGAGTAGACGTTTATCCTAAAGTGCATGAAGCAGTGAAGAAGACAAACTATTACATTGTCGCGTCTGTCGAAGTTACTCTCAGACTTCATGCCTTTGTTGGTGTAATTTGAGGGGGAAGGAGAGCAAAAATAAAAGATTCTTTTAGCAGTGTGTATAGGTGTGACTTTGCTTTCATACTGGCATCACTTTCCTACATGTTTTACCTTGGCTCAGTGAAGTTAGGGAGTTGTGGGAGGTCACTGCCCAGCAGCCATAGCTGCCCATGGGCCTGCTCTGCCACACTTTCCAGGGGAAGTTCATCTTAAACTGGAGTATAAAAGAAGATCATATTGTGTTGCACAACTATGTAATTGGACACATCTCAGAAAACTCAAACTATCATATAATTCAGAATAACACCAAGCCTGACTAAGGTGAGGAAAAATAAATCTTGGATGACATAAACAGTGTCAGCGGGGTTTTTTTTCAAGTTGTTCATGGTTTTAATTTGTGCTGGAGAAACTCATGCTAATACAGAAGGGTATTTTAATTTTTTTCTTCTTAATGTGAAAGAATAATTAGTGTCTGGTGCTATTTAGGTAGAAATTTACTGAGGTGTTTCATCCACTATGAGGAGAAGGTCCTTTGGTTAATGAGATCTCTGCTTTCTAATAAAATTTCAGGAATCCACTTACCCATTTACATGGAGCATGATTTTACTACTAACTTTTAACCAACAGTTTTCTCCAAATAACTAGGAAGGAACATAAATTTCCTTTTTTTTTTTTTTTTTTAGCTTAGTGTAATGAATAATAAAAAAAATTACAGGCTGCATGAAACTGAATCAGAGTTTACACTGCTAGTGAACCATAAAATCAAATTAAAGCACTATCTGATTAATTTTCTTAATTCTCTGCTATCAGAGTAATAATGGAGAGTAGCATGGGCAAGCTCCTTGTTTAATTAGTTCTGTTGTATACTATTTAAGTAATGAGATAAAGTAATCTTTTCCTTAAGCAGGACTGAATATGTAGAATATATCTTTAGTTAACACAAAACAGAGCTTATTTTAGCATCCTGTGGGACATATTTGGCCAGTGGTATGTTCATGTATCTATCAAATATTAATTTCTTTAAGTTACATGAAGAAATAGAATAAAAATAGGTTGTTAACTTGCTGTGTTCCTCCATTATGGAAAGAGTTCCTGACAAGAAAATTGAAGGTTCTAGAAGATCTTTCACTGTGCTCCTATGCTTTTATAGCTCTAACTAGTCCTTTCAAAACCATGGCTCTGTATGTGAAGTTAGTTTTGGTGGGTTTTTCTTCCCTTGAAGATTTCAATTTTTGTTTTGTAGCTTTGTATTGCTACTTCCAGATCATGAAGTAACTTAAAGAAAGTGATTTGTCCTTTTTAGTTGAATATATTTTTCTTGGTCTTCTGTACTTTAATTTATATTTCCCTGCTTTCTTTTATTTGTCATAACCAGCAACTTCTTTAGTGAAAAGCTTCTTGCCTGATACCTGGACTCAAAACACCTTGGACTTTACTGGGAATGCCAAACACATGCCTTTGCGCTGGTGTTGGCAATTTTCTTTTTGCTCAAAGTACTGCTCCTGTTGTCCCTCCCTACATTTATATCCAGGTGCTACATTGAAAATACCAACAAGCTTCATAACTAGGAAGCTAAATAAATAAATTTCTTACTCTAGACTCCCATGTGTCTTCAAGTATGACTGGCAAAATTAAGGGAAGTGGGCAAAATATTGGAGTGAGGTGTCTGATTTTTTTTTCTCCTTTCCTCCTTCTACTGCTCTCAAGGGGATGTGGTGGTATGAGCAGAGACTGGGAGAGGGAGGAAATAGTTTTGAGACTGGACCAATGTGTCATTGTGTTAAATCCAGCCAGCCAGTGAGGTCATTGTTTTCATCTGAGTCATTTTAGAATGAAAACTCTTACATTATGGAAAACATTGCACATCTTTATTTCAGATATGGAAATATCCAGCCAGCCTTTCAGTGGCAGAGCTCCGCTGATTTCATCTGAGGTATTCCTGACTCCCAGTGGTGTAAGCAGGAGGGAAAATCAAATTCTTCTGCCTCATTTTTTCACACTTTGTCACTAACCCAAAGGGGTTATTCTTTAGGTGCTTTTCCAGCCTAGACATTTGTTGAAGAGGGAGCTGGTAGTTCTGTTGATTGCACCTGTCAGCCCTGAATCTACTAAATCTGTCCAGCCTGGAGCTGGCTGCAGTTATGTTACAGGGAAAAGTTCCTAAGCACCAACTCATGTTGAGGCTAGACTGTGTTTCAGTGTGCACAGGGAAAATCCTTGAGACTGCGTTCTTGGATATTGATTATATTTCCTACTAGGGCTCCAGTAGGCTCGTTCTCCATGTAGGGTGATTTAAATGGGGGACTTGGTCAATCTGCCCAGCTCTGCAGATTTGTGTAACCATGAGCTAGCCCTGTCATCTCCCTGCACTTACATTTTAATGTCTGTAATCTCTAAGGTAAGTCTGATGTTTGTAGTATCTTGAGGATCTTGTATAATACAGGAATTTTAAAACTATTTGTGTATTTTCTACAGTATTAACAGCATGGGGTAGAGATACTGATCATTCCACACAAGCTAACAGAAACAGTAGGAGGTTTTGATTTAATGTAACAAAGCTTTTTTTTTATCATTTGAAGTGTGAGAAAGTCATGGCTAGCTGATGCCTTGAGAATAATTTATGAAAAATGGGTTGATTTATGACACAGTTGTTACATGGCATGGAGTGCTTAGAGTGTTAGTTTGTGGCAAGTCTTGTGTCTCCCTAAGATCTGTTCAGTCATTTGATTGTTAAGCATTAATAGTTCTATGCATTTGAGGTAAAATTTCCAGGCCTTTTGAGAGAACACTACCCAGTGCTAGCACTGGCTACCTTCAGGCTTAAGAGGACCCAAAACATGCAGACCACGCACAGTGCAGTTCTCTAAAGGAAAACAGGGGTGGGTAATGATCTGCAAACTGTAAATATATACTTGCTGAGGAGTTTGCACAATGACATAGCTCATAACATGCAATAGGATCTTTTTATGCGTGGAATCTGTTTCTCTTCCTACTGAAGTTCAGGTTCAAATTTAATTGTGAAAAGCATTTTAAAAATTAGAAAAAAAAAAGAACAAACCTGCAGCAAAGATGTCAAAGTTGTAACATCACTAAAAGTGCAACAATTTCAAGGTTGGGGTAGATGGTATTTTACTTTCTACTGAAAACATTTTGTGAGCATTTAAAGAAATATCTGAATTAGCCTTATTGAGTCTGTAGAGCAAATGAAAGGCTATCTTTTGCAGGAATCTGAGAGTTTTCAGAACACTGCTGTAATGTGTCCCAGTGTTAATGCCTGAACTTCTCAAGGAGAGTAATAGGTTTGTCCATACCCTTCAGATGAGGCACTGGACCTTAAGGGAAGCAGGACTGTTTGCCCAAGCTAGCAGCACCAGTGGGAAAATGTCTGTGACTGAATAGCACCTCAGATCGATGGGCTGGGGCAGGCTTTGAGGAAACTGCCCTCAGTCGACTGAAAAGCAGGCATGCTTCCATGGGAATTGCCTAACATGGGATGGGAGCAGAGTGACCAGCTAGGCTTCCCCAGTCCTAGCCCTTCTGAAGTGGTGTGCTCAGACCAAGCCACTGGTCTAGAATTGATGGAGGAGAGGTACTGGCAGAGAGGTCCAGCTGGTGCATCTCAGTTGGCTGCCTGGAGGTGCATTGGTGCAGCTGGGCATGCACTGCTTCCTGCTTTGGCTACCAAGGCAGAGCAGATGGAGCAGCAGGGCCAAGCTCCCAGAGCTGCACTTGCAGCTCCAGCCACAAGTGTCATCAGTGTCTGAGAAGTCCAGATCAAGAGTACCTCAGTGGTGGCAGTGAATATTTCTTGTGCTGTCACCATATGTGAATCCCTCACAATAATCGTGTGGCCATCCTCTCCCTGACTCCTCCTTTCCCAAGTGCTGCCAAAGGCAGTGCCATGCTATCATCCACATTTGACTACTGGGGACCCAGTGATGTGCCATCACTGGACTGCAGGTTGGACTTGCATCCCTTGTGTACAAAGCTGGAACTGAATGAGTATGAAACTGCAACTGAGCAACTTATTGGGTCCTTATCCACATTTCATGGAGAGAGCTGTGATCAGGCTCCAGGCACACTTCCAGGAATAATTTTTCTTGTGCTGGAAATATAAAGGCAGCTGTTTCCATCATGGTCTTATACTTTTGCTGTCTATTTTTTGTCAAAGTTAAGATACACGGATATATGAGGAAATGGAATAATAGAAAACCTTTGTTATTTAAAATAGGAATTTAAATTTTGCCTCGCTTTTCTTGAATGATGTGATTGAGATCCTTGCTTGCTTTGTCTGAATCATTTACTGGTCCCCAGTGTGATAAGAATACCAGAACAGTGTGCAGATTGACCTCCCATCCCTGGGCACTTTTGGCCTTGTTCTCCTTGGAAGTTGTTGAAAATAGTGACACCACCTATTGGTAAAACAGTACTACTAGGAGCAATACTTGTGTACGTACTAAGAATAGTAAAATGGAGAAAAGAGCTTGAAATGTACTCCAGATTGTATTGCAATTTAAGTTTTGGGTTTTTTTAAAGCAATCTAATCTCTATTTCATATACTTGTGCATAACGTGTCCTTGAGTTAAAATAAGCAAAGTAGAACTCAAACTCCAACCAACAAATGTAAAAGCTCACCTTAACCTATGCTTTCTTAAATTATAGCACAAAGACAATCTTCCTGGTCATTCTGAATGGTCAGTGCTCTCACTTTTTAAAATGTGTTTAAAATTAAAAAAAGAATTTGTCTGCCCTTACAAATGCTATTTAGAAGAGGTTAAAGGCATTGGGACCCAAATTATTTCCTCCTCAGTTGTGAAATAACTGGAGCTAAGTTCTTTTTCTTTCTTTTC
The DNA here is from genome assembly GCA_013400675.1 of Oxylabes madagascariensis. Taxonomy (NCBI): domain Eukaryota; kingdom Metazoa; phylum Chordata; class Aves; order Passeriformes; family Timaliidae; genus Oxylabes; species Oxylabes madagascariensis. The sequence continues at coordinate 26,399 of VYZR01066285.1, forward strand.
TTGTTCCCATTCTTTCTTTTTAACAAATGTTATCAATTCTCCAAAATGAATGCTTTGTCTGTGGCAGATTAATCAGTGATTGAAAGGCAGAGTACTGGTGGCAGCAGCTTAAGTTGCAGTGTTCTCAGGAGGACTTGCATTAGTCTCAAGTGTTTTTAGGGGGTACTGTGTGATTAGTGGTCTCTGGTAATTCGCTTTGGATGTGATAGTCACTAATGTTTACATGAGTAGACAGAGCAAAAATTACTTAGTTACATATCATGGGGCCTCTGTGATGACAGAGATGGTCAATATTTTGAATTTGTTTAAAAAACAACCTATTTCTACCCCTGCTTCGTGTGATGATCTTTATAAAAAAAGAATTGTAGAGGTTCCTGTTTGGTATCTCTGCTATCTTTTTTATCTTGGGGTGATAACTGATAGCTGAAGAGTATTATTCTCAGGAACTAGGTATAGAAATGCCATGTTTCACTGAAGATGTATTGCAGTACTGTCTTGACTGTTGTCATGACTGGCTGAGCAACTGGAATGGAGCACAGCAACAGCTGGGAACTGTGAGGAAAGTTTTGTAGGGATAGATAAGTGTTCTTACTGCAGCTTTCGTTCATAACCCAGCTCTGTATCCTACAACTTGGGGACTAACCTAGAAGTGCTGTCTGTGGATGTCCCCAGAGCACATTGGGTGATTTGCTGTGAATGCTGTGCTGAGGAGCTCCCATCCTGAGAGAAGAGGGTGTAATCCTGCGAGGGAGGAAGCTGTCTTCAGAGGCAGAGCTGTGCATACAAGACAGACCAGTTCACTGTCGTGAAGCGTAGCAGCCCTGTAACTCCAAGAGGAAACTAGAGATGAGCAGGAAAGAAATCTTCAAGATGAGATAAGGAATGGAGTAAAACCTTGGTGAGAATTGTGTGGAAAAAGCCTTGCCAGTAGTAAAACGAGTGTCTGACAGGGTTCTGATGAGATGAATAGTTTTACTGTTATGGTGAAGTTTTTGGACAGAATAATACTTGAGTAAAATACATAATTGCAGGCAAAAAGTATTTGGCTTTGAGGATTTTTCCAACATGCCACATGTCCATGTCCAATTCATAACCATTGATTTGAGATGTCAGCATTTATAACAAAAATAGTAGCATTTAAACTTCTATTGAACACATGCTCAGATTGTTCTGCACTTTGAAAGTGTGTCAAGTTGCTTTCGGCTAGAAAAGCAAAAAGTGGAACGTAAAATATTTCAATCAAAAATATCAGAAAATGCATATAGAATACTGTGGCCCTTTTTTAGCCTTTATTAGCACAGGCAGAGGAAGGATGGCGAGTGGAAATGCTGATGCGATTCTGTGACTGCTAGCACTTGCAGGGTCATGGCCAAAGAAAAGCAAAGCATGAGGATAAATCTTACTATGTTTTGCCACTGTTATTACAGTTCAACTTCTTGGCTAACAATAAAGTTATTAATTCCTTCTTATTCTTGTACATCCTTTTCCTTAAATAAGCATAGATCAAAACTGCCTGTGTGCTTCTGGCATCCTCATATGAATGTAGGCACAAGGGCTCCCAAATAACCGAGAGCTGATTCTGTGACTGGAATGTGTTTGCTTACTGTCTGTGTGGGTGGCAAAGTGTCCATGAATGTTTTAGCACAGTCTAGCTTGCTCTTGGTTCCAGTACAACATTTACCACTGATCCATAAGTCCAGCAGTGACATGGAGCATTTAACATTTAAAAGTGAAAACCGCTTTTGGACGTACTCACTACTGGGCAACCCAAGGGCAAGTTGCTGCTAAATANGCCAGCCAAGCCAGTGTTACACTGCTGACATGTCAGTAGGTGCATGTGTGTGGCGTAAAAAATACTGAGAAGTAAAGGTTTTGGGAAAGAGGTATGGCAGTGTCCCTAACTGGTGAGAGAGCAAAATCTGTCTAGACACTGGAAATGCTGTTGGAACCTTTCAGCCTCTGGTTCAGTTGTGTGGTGCACACAAGTAGTTACGAGGAAAAAAAAGTGTCTTTTCTAATGTGCAGCAGAACTTAACAATGCTGATGGGTAGTATGTGTATTCCATGGAAGGGGTGATGAGGTTGTCTCAAATCTTCTGTGTAGCAGGCCTGGTCTTTAATCACCATTAATTTATCTGCAAAAGGTTCTAATTATCCTAATTAAGCATTTCTGTAAATAGTGCCATATTTCAGCTTCATTCCATAACTATTTGTGTATGCTGAGATATGCACAGTTTCCAGATATCTTCCTTCTCAAATCCCGCCAAGCTTTTTCTTCAAGCATTACAACAATGAGAATATAAACTTTGAGCTCTTTGTTTGTAAAAAAAGCCATTTGCAGGACAGGAGAGAATCTTTCCCACCCTGGGTTTCAGGCAGCAGTAGCTTGAACAGGAAGTGCTGTCTTTAAGTGGAATATGACTGAAACATTTTAGTGAGGAATGTTTTGGTTTTTTTTT